>ML779634.1:962968-978886 GCA_009831015.1 Picea engelmannii | reverse complement strand
GTACCCGTCGACAAAAAACAGGGCACCATCCGCGTTTGCACCGACTTTCGCGATCTCAATAACGCTTGTCCAAAAGACAACTTCCCAACGCCTTTCATTGATCAGATTATCGACGATTGCACCGGCCATGAAGCTCTTTCCTTGTGCCATCCATGAAGTTAACCCTTTGATGTGCTTTGGCTAAAAGGGCCAAAGCTATACAAAGTTGGCCATGGCTTTTGATGTGCTGTGGAGTTAACCCTTGTGCCATGGATGATTGTTTTTCTGTGTTGATGATGTTTGAGTTCTTGTTGCCCTGTGCGGACGAAATTTCAGTGATAACACCAAGGTTGATTAGTCATCAACTAAATTCATTTATGAGTTGGTTTATTTCAAAATTAAGTAGTGGATGGTTTGTTAATGTTATGAATTTCATTATAGTTGCCCAATTGTTGTTGTTGAAACATGACACATTCATTTCTTCATGAAAGATAGGGTTTGGGTGATGAGATGAAGCAGGAGTTTGGAACATAAAAGAGTGCTAATTGGGTTCATTACAGTTATCCTCCCTAGTTCTGATTTTCTCAAATGACCGTCAAAAATAATAAAAAAATAAATAAAATCTACAGAAAAAAAATTATATACAATATGTATAGTGTCAAAAAAATTCAACATTTATGGAGTTGGGGTGACTGGATTACCTTCCCAGCCAGCCAAAATTTGAATGGAAGGATCCTTACTTAATTCCTGCTAGAAAGATTCTTTTGAGGGTGGCTGATGATAGAGTCATAGCCGGTGTCCATTGACTCGAAATGGAGATCCAGACCCATCGATGGTGCTTAATGTGACTGTGCCATTATCATGGACTTCATTGATTTTGTATGGTCCTATCCACCGTGTCTGTAATTTTCCCAGAAAATTTTGAAATCTAGAATCATAGAGGAGCGCCCAATCACCTTTTCTAAATGATTTTTTCTTGATATGCTTGTTGTGCCAGATCATTCTCTGTTTTTGAATAACGGTCGTGCGCTCTACAACATATAGGTGTGCTTCATCCAATTCATTGAGTTGATGAAGGTACTGTTTATGTGCTTTTGTAAGATCTAGTTCGATTCCCTGGGCCATCCTTAGAGTCTTGATTTAGAAATTGATTGGGAAGATGGGTTATTTTCCATAGACTAAATGATAAGGAGAGTAGCCACTGGTATTACACCATGTTGTGTGGTAATCCCATAAGGCATTTGGGAGCTCAGAAGCCCAATTTTGTCTGTTTATTGAGATAGTCTTTGTCAGGATTGCCTCTAGGACTTTATTGGTGCTTTTCACTTCCCCATTTGCTTGTGGATGATACAAAGAAGTAATTATGTGTTTGATATGATAATTATCCAGGGTGGTGGTGATTCTATGAGCTGTAAATTGTGACCCCCCATCAGTAATTACATCTCTTGGTAGTCCATAGCATACGAGTAATTTGAAAATAAATTTGATGACTACTTCTTTTGTTGCATTTGGTAAGGCGTCTACCTCTACCCATTTAGTCATGTATTATGTTGAGACTAAAATATAGGCCTTCTGATTTGACTTTGGATTGATGGGGCCAATGAATTCTAGTGCCCATCTCTTAAATTGTTTTGCAACTACTTGTGCTATCAAAGGAATTTCATCAGCCTGACCTAGTTTTCCCATCCGTTGACAACTATCGCAGGTCTGGACATATTTCTTCGCATCTCTAAATATTGAGGGCCAATAATAGCCCATCTACAAAATTTTGTGTCCAATCCTACGATATGCAAAATTCCCACCACAGGTCTCATCATGTCCAGCCTTTAGTATGTTGTAGATTTCGTCATCTGGTATGAATCCGCGGATATGGAGATTGTCTCTTGTATGGAAGAGATATCCACTAATCCAGGTGAATTGTGCGCTACGCTGGATGATCAATTTTCTTTCCCTTGATGAAATATGTGTCGGTAATCTTCCTGCTACGAGGTAATTTTCCACATCACCGTACCAAGGTGGCTTTGTAGTAATGAAAAACAGATGCTCGTCTGGAAATTGATCTTCGACTATTAAGCAGTCGTCTTTTTTGGGTATGCGGGATAGGAATTTTGCGACATGGTTTTCTCTCTCGGGTCGATCTTTCATGGTGATATCAAATTCTTGCAATAGTAACAACCACCGAGTGACCTATCCATTAGTAATTGGTTTATTATCTAGATATGTTATAGCAGAATGATCAGTATACAGAATGACCAGATAGCCTGTTATATAATGACGAAATTTATTCATGGCATGTATAACAACTAAAAACTCTTTCTTTGTTACTGTATAATTAAGTACAGATGGATTAAGATTCTTGCTAATAAAATAAATGGCATAGGGTTTCTTGTCCTCCTCTTGTCCGAGGACAGTGGTTATGGCAATATCTGATGCATCGGTGGAGATGTGAAATGGTATTTTCCAATTTGGCCCCCTCAACACCGGTGTTGTCGAGATAAACTTCTTGAGTCCTAGAAATACCACATCACACTTGTTAGACCATTGAAAATATACATTACTAGTCAAAGCATGTAAAGGTGCAACGGTTCTTGCAAAATTTTCCATAAATCTACGATAGTATCCTGAAGCGCCAAGGAAACTACATACCTCAGTTTGTGTGTGTGGTGTAGGGAGATTAAGGATTACCTCTATTTTTGCTGGATCTACCTTAATTCCATCTGCAGAGATATAATTCCCGAGTACCACACCTTCTGTCATCATCATATGACACTTTTTGTGGCTTAAACATAACCTGGTCGCAATGCACCGCTCTAGTATTCTCTCCAGGTTATTCAGTGCTTGATCGAAGTTGTCGCCATAAGGAGTGAAATCATCCATATAGACTTCAAGTCCTTCGTTGATCAGATGATTGAATATTCTTATAATGGCCCTTTTAAAAGTGGCTGGAGTGTTACAAATTACAAAGGGTAATACTCTGTATGAAAAAGTGCCCCAAGGGCATGTGAATGTGGTTTTATCTTGATCTTCTGGGGCAATCTGAATCTAATTTTACCCACTAAAACTATCTAGGAAAGAGAATAATTTCTTTCCTACCAAAGTATCCAGGATGTGATCAATGAAAGGAAAAGGGAAGTGGTATTTTTGAGTGGCTTTGTTAAGTTCCCTGTAGTCAACACAGATTCTCCATTTCCCATTTTTCTTTGGGACGATCACTAATGGGGAAACCCACCGACTATCTAAGATGGGATATATAAAATTTACGTCCAACAGCTTTTGTAATTATTCTTTAATGATATCCCTAATGTGAGGATTCGATCTTCCATGTGGTTGTCGGATAGGCTAGGCATTTTTTTCAACATAAATGTGGTGTGTGTAGAGTTGTGGATCAATACCTTTCATATCAGAATATTCCCATGCGAAAGCTTGCTGGTATTTGGAGAGGACTTGAATTAGCTTTTGTTGTTGTTGTTCATCTAAATTGGCATTGATGTTTAGAGACCTCCCTGGTGCAATCTCGACGGGTTTGTTGTTATGAATGGTTGTAGTTGGAATTTGTTGTTCCATTAAATCTCCTAGTAGGTCTCCCTATGCTTCACTGTCTAGAACAACTTAGAGCATCTGGCAGGTCGAGTTTCTCATGGTGGCTGGACTATTGATAAACCCACTGATTACGTCATCCTCTAGTTGGTTTTTAAGTCCGAGGGCTTCTTCCTCCATAAGAGGGGATTGTAAATCCCTCTCTAGGTATCGCGGTGGTGGCAATTGTGGATATACGAAAGTTGGACTTGGATTAGAAGGAGAATATAAAATGAGGTTATTTCTGATACCCCCTCTAGTGATGGTCATATTACCTGCTTGACATCCGATGTATGCATCTACTATTGGAATCCATGGCTTGCCTAGTATCAATGGATTCCCTTCAAGTTCACTTCTTGGGTTGATGATGAGGAAGTCTGTCGGATATTCCCAAGAATCGATGGAGATGGCTATATCATGTAATTTGCCAACTGGTCGAACTACCAATCGATCTGCCAACTACAAAATTATTACGGTGGGTTCGAAGCAGTTAAAACCCAGGGTATTGCAAGTTTCCATAGTCAGGATGTTGATGGATGCTCCCAAATCAACTAGTGTATTTGGAAAATAACAACCCTGGATCTGAACTGTCACTATGGGATTCCCCATATCTGCATATTTGACCAGTTCTTGTCTACCTAAAATTAGATCAGGCAAGGATCCTACCACATAGACTGTTGACGATGGATTTTTAATTTTTATGATGCCCTTTCTCCCACATAGCTCTTTGATCTTTTTTGTGTAGATTGGGATGTCCTGAAGAGTTTGCAGGACTGGAATCTTGATATATAAATTCTTGAGTTCCCCTACAATGTCTAAGTTGGGATATATGACTGGTTTTGCTATCATCAATCTTTCGGGGAACAGAGGGGAGGGCGTTGCATCCTTATCAGGATCTTGTGATTCGACTGTGTTTCCCCCCTGCTCAATTTATTTTGTTATTACCACAGTCGAAGGTGTTATTTCTCATTGTTTTTCACTCTCCCTCTCTTGAAAAATGTTATTTTCTTCAGGAGAGATTATTCATCCCGATATCAACCATAGTTCGTTGCACCCTATCGAGCTAGTCTCTCCTTCCCCATTCTCTATAATCTGGATGAGCTAAGCCCATTTTTTATTTGGATTTGGGTGAGGCTCGGCTGGTAGTTGAGGGTGCAATTTTGATTGCAGATTTTGAGGCAATTGGAGTGGTGCTTGTAGCGTAGGATGAGTTTGAGGAGCCATCCCCATGGGTTGGTTTTTTATCCCCATGGGGTGATGCCAATTCTGATTCCAATTTGGATTTTGGGTAGTCATGTTGGGCCACTGTGAAGGGTAGATGTTGTTATTTGAGTTTTTCCAGGATGAGGTGGCATATTGTGAGTTAGGCCAAGTGGAAATTGCAGTTAGTTGATTCTGCCAAGCATGATTTGCAGTGGGCTGGTTTTTCCAAGTGAGATTTGTAGGTGGGTATTGTTGGGGATACCAGTTCTGATTAGTAAATGGTTGACCCTACCATGTGATACCAGGATCTTGTTGTTGATTATACTATCCAGAGAAGAAAGAGGAAGGGTCTTGTAGTGTATTTGGAGGTCAATTCTTCCATTGATGTCACTGAGCCATCATATATAAAGGCTATGTTTCTTCTTTTGCTTCTCTAAAGACAAATTTTAGTCCAAGAAGCGATGGGTATTGTTCTGTGTCGTGATCTTTGGTGCAGATAGCACAAACCCAAACCACGTCCAAAGGGAAATACCTTGGACCATGTTTTCTTCTGCACCTATGGAAAAATATGGCCAATGTTTGTTCTTCTTCTGTTTTTTTCTATTTGGCCTGCAATACATCCAATTGTGTAGTCAAAGTGCTCAGAATATCTATTTTGAAGTTCTCTAAGAGATTACCAACTTCAGCTCGTGTAGCACCCCTGCTGGTAATATTGCTATTTCTGGTGAGGGGGATACACATCCCTGATCTGGTCCATGAACTTCCTCTTGAGAAACTGATGCACAATAGGATGATGTCATCATAAGTTTCTTGATAAATGTCACCCTTCCCCATTAAATTCAACATTTCTACCCATTCATCTTTCGTACCTTTAAACAGAATTGCCTTAAGTACTTCACCTCATAACGTGCCATAGGGTGATCTTTGTAAATTATATTGAAATCTCTGTCAGGCTTCTATATTAAAGATTTTAATGACCTGAAACACTGAATTGTCAAACCAGGGCAAGTAAACTTAGAGCTGCTACACTGTATGTGTGGGTAAGCTAATTCCTATCTAAAGACTATTCTTAGAAGAAAACACAAACTCATTCTTAAAAACTGAATCCTAATGACTACCCTGAAACTTATCATTTCCTATGTAATTCATCAACAGAAAATAGTCCTATGCCTATGTGCAGATGCTTCTATTTCTACTCTAATGTAAGTTCACAAAACTATCTACCACTACCTTTAATCATCTATCATCACCATTTCTATCTAATCCATAATAGAAAGATTATTTCCTAAAACTCTTTTAATCTAAATATCGAAAATAAATCTAAATCTGTCTACAGGAAAAATAAAGAAATATCTTACTTACCCTACTGGTACCGGAAACTTCCTCTAGTTCAATTGCAACCTAACTATCTTAACAAAGCAAAATAATCCAACTATCCTAACAAAGCAGAGTAACCTAACTACCCTAACTAAAGAAAAGTAAATTCAATCTCGTATTCACTTTAATCTACGTTCAGATTGAAAACTGGAAACAGAGCTATTCTAATTCACACTTCAAATCCTACAGGAATCAACCGTGCTTTCAATACTCATCAATGTAAAGGATATTAATGTGCTGGAAATGATACACTTGGAGAGTAATTAAGCAAGAACCTGAACAAATTAATTCCCAAACTCTAAGCTAACATGCATGAAAATACTAAAATGCTGAAATAAACTAAATCTAAGACAGAGAAAAAAATAAGCGACTTGAACCTGTTTGGCGGGCCCAACCAAAAGGTACAAACGCTGAAAGGAACAACCAGAACTACTCAATCATTCTATGCAAACACTGTGTATACTTCACGCTCCATTTACTCAGAAAACTTAACTCAAATCAGATGACAGTAGAGTAACATAACGCAATAGCAAATTGTATTCAGGAATGTGTATCATAACATAACATAACCTAACGTTCTTTAGGAGTGATCCTCTGTTTATATACATCCTCCTCAATAACAGTTTAAAGCAAAAATACATTAATTCGAATGGATCCTAGATCCGAAAATAACTCGAAATCAGTTAAAGAAAAACGGTTTTCACATCTTCGTGACACGTAGTGTCACAAAGTGTGAATCATGAAGTATTAACAACTCAGTTTTATAATTGTGCCTTCAATCATCATATGAGTGATGACTCCATATGTCATGTAACTCGCACTGTCTCCCACTCTGGCCATAATGCACGGATCTTTAGCAGCTTCATTGGTATCTCCACAGGATGCGAGCTGGTACCTGGTACTGTCAAATCCTATTTCAAAAATAGAAATAGTACCTAACCCAAGCCACATTAGTTTCAATGTTAATTTAAAGCATCAAAATACATAAAAAATAACTTGAAACGTAAAAATACCTTGAGTAGCCCCATTGAGTGGTAAAGAGATGTCAATTATGTCAAAACAAGGCCAAAAGGGAGTGGTACTGGGTATGGAAATGGAGGTATTTGTGATATAATATAGGCAAAACATGATCAAAACTGGATACCAACATGCCCCCAAACTGAAGTCTTTGCATATCCTGAGGCAACAAAAAGTCAAATACTAGTAGCAATCAGAGCGTTGCAGCAGCTGCAACCAACATCTGTAACTTCTCATGTTTCTTCAGGTTTCTAATTTCTTTCTTGAGGACTCGGTTGATGATGATATGCTTCCTAGCAATCTTCTGTAGTCTCCTATTTTTCTTCAAAAGACCCTTATTCTTTCGTTTCATTCTTTCAATTTTGGAAAATAAATGATGTATCCTGACTTTCATGAGTTCATTCTCAGTTTTGATATGTCGGTCCAAGATAGTGTATTCCTGTAGCTTTTCTTTCAACCTATTGTTCCTGCTTTCTAGTCTTGCTACCATTGGTTTCAAGGATTGACTGGAGGAAATTTCACAGTAAGTTTCAAATGTTTTATCTTGTCCTGGTTGTGGTTGAGGACTGGATGCGTGAGTGAACTCGTCGGGACTTTGAGCAGGGGTGTCAACTGGATCAGAATGATGATCTAGACTGAGCTCAGGAGTGAACTCATTCGGACTTTGTTCATAGGTGTCAACTGGATCGATATCATGATCTGGGCTGAGTTCAGGAGTGAACTCTCTATGTATCCGAGCAGGGGTACCTGTTGGTACTCGAATTGGCTCATTCTGCTCAATTCCTTTGGGCGCAGTAGCCTGTCGATCCACTTTACAGTTTTTTCGAATTAATTGGGACAGAGTCCAAGTCATTTCAAAGGGATCTTGAGCCTCCTCATGATCATCCACACTTTATAGCCTCTCCTTTGGTGGGTAACTGGGCACAGAGTTATCCATACCTGACAATGTGCTCTTACATTTTCGTTTTGGATTTCTCCTAGGTTTGTCAAACAACTCTGCCAGTTCTTCCACGTCAATTATGTTCTCAGCAGCTAGGGAAGAGCTCGTGGTTTCAACATGTGCCTTTGTAGGAGTAGTATTCTTCACAGTTTCATTATTGGTTTCCACTCCATCATACCCATGATCATCAGATGAATGTTATGAATCAGGGTCTCCAGTACTGGCTTCAATTGTGCTGTCGGGTATGTTCTTAGGTTTAGCACAGACTTTGGTCGGGGTTTTAACCCTCTTTTTCCTAGCATTCAACTTCTTCTGTGCGGGAGCAGGCTTAACACTCCTATCTTTAGACTTGGAAGAGGCTAGGGTGTTTATAGTGAATATATCCCAAGTTTCTTGCCTCTTGGATAGTGCAGACTTAATCAATATCTTAACAAGACCAAAATGAAATAGACTTCCACGAAAATCTTTGGCCTTTCGTACCTGTTCGACCATCTTTTTTAAAATTTTCAACAGAAAGAAGGGTATGTTTAGCAGATGATTACCTTTAAAGTGTAACAAGAGTCGGGCATGGCAGGGGAATATGATGGTATATCGTCCTTCACACGTGAGGTAACACTGGAGGATGGCTAACAATTGAGCCCACTGTGGTTCCAACCATGACCGCGAAGTTCCCTCGGACCACTGTGTTTCCCGGTACTGTGGTTTCAAAAGCTGCGTACAGAGATTTTTGTCAACAGGCTGTCCCTTTGTCCATCTCTGACCGGTAGTGGGAAGTTGAATTGCTTCTGAAATAAATTTCTCCGTGACTTCGAACTCAATCTTGCCCACTTTAGTGAACCCACCTTGAAAATGCAGAGCAAATTGAAGCGTAATTGCATCTTTATATCCATCGAATTTCCTTAGAAACGGCTCCCACCCTGCTTTCTTAAAAATATCTTTGGTTTCCTCATACTCTGGAAGGGCCTCTAAGTCCGCATATGTCTCCGATTCATGGTGATTTTCCACCATGGTTCCACTTGATATCACAGGTAGGGTATGTAGGTGAGCAGCGAAATTTGGATGAGGGCGACGAAGGAAGAGAATGTGATGAAGAAGTAGTCGGGAGGAAAATCACAAGAGAACATTTGAATTGTCGTGGGGATCGATAGGGTGTCGGAAAATGATGAGAGTCGTACAAGGGTGCAGAGTGTTATCGTATACGGGTCAAGTCGAACTTAGCTCCGGTAATGTCGTGTGTTTTTTATGATATGAGAGGTCGAGGTGGGTTGGTTCATTAGGTACAGGTCATGGTTATGATTAAACATTATGGAGTAAACAAGGCACCCTTAGTTCAAACTATTAATATGTAAATTAATATAGTAAATCAACATGAACTAAGCATACCTGAGTTAAATTACCTATCCCCATTGTTATGCAAGTCTTGGTGTAGAATTTTATTTTGAAGTCAAGTCTGGATCTGAAGGGCGCGAAAATTGTAATTGCTCTTGAATTTCTGATGACCACTGTAGTTGATGAACTCTGTGCTGGTACTGACTGGTACTGATGAAACAATCAGGAATCTGCAGAGAAATTTTAACCAATAATATCCTGCTGAGAAAACTTCATGTTTTTAACTGCAAATTATGATGATCCCTGAACTTGGCTTTTGTTCTGTCCTGAAAAAGATCAACTGAAATCATGTCTTCAACAGCTTCAAAGCTCTACCCATGGTACAATTCTGATTTGTGTGAATGAATGTTTTGGATTCGAACACAAACATAAATCATCAGATTACCGGCCATTAATGAATGTCGTTAACCGATGCGAGATGACCCACCAATGATATCAATGGGCCTCAAGGTACCTACAGCACATCCTAACAGGTACGAATAGAGGTGTTGGTGTCGAGTCACCTGTAGGATCTATCAACCAAGAGACATTGGTGTATTCCCTGGGTTGTCAGTAAGGACATCTGTCATTGAGGCATGCAGAGTCCAGGGTGCTAAATAATCTCTAAGCTCTGCTCCAGATAAGGTGTTGATGTCGATGGAGTGAGATTTGTTGGAAGGTGGACCTTAATGTATTCCACATCATCCAACACGAGTGCAGATAGAAATCTTGCAGACATAATTTTTGGAACAATAATCACTTACTTGTGGATTTTATGAGCCCAAGATAGTACATGCTCATTGCTTCCTCATGTTTGGAGAGTCTGAGGAAATGCTAAAAGAAGACTCTAAGGGGTTTATTTCCCATAATAATTCACCAGGTCTGGTAAAGAATAATCCTTCCTGATAAATGCCCCTTTCATACTTTAATGAGCAATCAAAGGGAGCAAACAAGCTCAAATTTATTTGTTTCAAAACAAGTCAGTATTATTGATAAGAAAATCTCATGAAATAAAACAATCTTACCTTCTTACCTGTTGCGAGAGAGTGATAAAGTTCAGTTATGTACTTGCTCTGAAAAAACCTGTAAAACTAAAAAAAAAACATCAACATATCCAAAAGAAAGAAGATAAATGTTTATTTTTATTTTTTATTATTTGATTTTTTATTTTCTGCTAAAAATTTATTATTTACAGAATTTTAAAACAGTATGAATGATCAAAGATTAGTAGGAGAAGAAGACTCCTCTCCCAGTATCTTTATTTATGTTTGCTTGGCCACTTTCTGTAAGAAATCATCTTTTGACAAAGGTTTATTGTACACTTTCAATCGATGTCCATTCACTACAAAGGAATTCTGAGAATCATCTATGGTTTTAATCCTGACAGAACCATTATCAAAAAAAAATTCTACTTCATAAGGTCCCAACCATCTTGTTGTAAGTTTCCCTTTGAAAGTTTTGTATTTGGAATCGAAAAGTAGTGCCCAATCCCCTGGTTGAAAATACATTTTCTTGATGTATTTGTCGCCATTTGCTGTGTTGACTTTGCACAAGGATGGTCCTTTGAAGAGCATCCTGCCTCATTTCTTCCAATTCATTAAGTTCCATGACCCTCTGTTTTTGTGCTTCACTCAAATCCAACCCCAACTCTGCTGCTAGGCGGAATGTATGGATATGAAATTCTATGGGAAGGAGAATTTGCTTACCAAATACCAACTCGTAAGGAGTATGACCAGTGGTATTTCTCCATGTAGTCCTGTATGCCCATAAAGCTTCTGGAAGCCTATCTGCCCAATATTTATGATGTAAGTATATGGTCTTGGTCAGAATTTCTTATAGAACTTTATTTTTAGATTCCACTTGCCCATTGGCTTGTGGATGGTATGGAGAGGACTTACAGTGTTTGATCCCATATTTGTCAGTGAGTTCTTTCATCAATTTGGCAGTAAATTGAGCACCTTGGTCTGTGACAATCTCTCATGGGACACCGAAGCGGGTGAATATCTCTTCATACATAAACTCAATCACTGATTTCTCAGTTGCTTGATATAGGGATTTCGCCTCTACCCACTTGGTCACAAAATCTGTGCACACCAAGATATACTTCTTCTTTCTTGACATTGGAGCAATTGGCCCTACACAATCTAGTGCCCATTTATCGAATGGTTCAATTACAACTTGTGGTCGTAAGGGCATCTCATCTGCTGCAGTGGGACTTCCCATCCTTTGACAACTGTCACAGCTTCTCACATATTTCGTTGCATCTTTGAACAATGTCGACCAATAGTATCCTGATTGCAAAACTTTGTATGTTGTTCTCTTGTCAGAGAAATGTCCTCTACATGGCCCATCATGACAGGCCTAAAAGATCTCGGGAATTTCATCTTCCCAGACACATCTCCTAATAATCATATAAGGACTTGTGTAAAAGAGATCACTTCCCACCCAAGAATAGTAAGCACTTTGTTGGATAATTCTTTTCTTTTGTGGAGGTGATAAGTGAGATGGTAATCTTCCTGTAGCTAAGTAATTTGCTATATCTGCAAACCAAGGGGTCTTGACAGCTACTGCAAACAAATGTTCATCAGGGAAGTTATCGTTCACTGGGATATCAGTACTATCTTGGGGAATCCGAGAAAGAAAATCTGCAACTACATTCTCTTTCCCTGGCCGATCAACTATGGTAATGTTGAATTCTTGAAGCAGCAAAAGCCATCGGGTGATTCTACCAGTAGTGACTGGTTTGTTCATCAAGAATATGATTGTAGAGTGGTTAGTGTGTACAAAAACCTCATATCCATTAATGTAGTGACGAAATTTGTTGATGGAATGAACTACTGCTAAAAATTCTTTTTCTATTACTGTGTAGTTCAATTCAGGGGGGGTAAGGTTTTTGCTGGTGAAATAGATTGCATAATTCTATTGGTTCTCCTTTTGCCCAAGAACTCCTCCTAAAGCAGTGTCTGAGGCATCAGTTGAGATGTGGAAAGGAAGGGACCATTTTGGTCCTCTGAGAATAGGTGCCATAGACAGTTTTGCTTTTAATTCCTCAAAAGCACTCTGACAATTATCATCCCAACAGAATTTTGTGTCTTTTGTCAATAGTTTAAACATGGGGCTGGCTACTTTTGTGAAGTTTTCAATAAATCGACGGTAATAGCCAGCATGCCCCAAAAATCTTCTCACATCTTTTTGGGTTTTTTGAGATGAAAGATTAACTATCACCTCAATTTTGGCTGGGTCTACTTTAATTCCTTCAGCAGACAGATGATGACCCAACACAATCCCCTCAGTTAGTAACATTTTGCATTTCTCATGGTTGAGGGATAGATTTGATTCTTGGCAGTGAATCAATACTTTCTCTAGGTTACTTAGGGCTTCTTCGAAGGTGTTACCATAGACAATAAAATCGTCCATGTAAACCTCCACACAGTCATGAATCAGGTCAACAAAGTCACCAAGGACAACTCTCTGAAATGTCGCAGGAGCATTTCATAATCCAAAAGGCATCACTTTGTAGGCATAAGTGCCCCAAGGACATGTGAATGTTGTCTTGTCCTGGTCTTCAGGAGCAATCTGAATTTGGTTGTACCCACTATATCCATCGAGGAAAGAAAAATATCTTCTTTCAGCCAAAGTATCCAAAACCTGGTCTATGAAGGGTAAAGGAAAATAGTCTTTTAGGGTTGCCTTGTTCAGCTCCCTAAAATCTACACACATCCTCCATTTTCCTTTCATTTTCTTGGGTACCACAACAAGAGGTGAAACCCATTTGCTGTCAGAAATTGGATAGATGAATCCAACATTTAACAGTTTATGTAATTCTTCTTTTACAAAGTCTTTTAGGATTGGATTCATGCGTCTCTGTGGTTGTCTTACTGGGGTTATCCCTGGTTGGATATAGATGTGGTGAATGCAGGTGTCAAGGTGTACTCCCCTCATATCAGTGTATTCCCAAGAAAAATCCCCTAACTGTTCTTTCAAAAGTTTTGTCAACTGTTCCTGTTGATTGAGACTCAATTCAGAGTTGATGTATAGACATCTACCTGGACTAAGTTCTACTGGAATGGTATGTGGCCCTGAGTGTTCAGAAACAGTGAAAACCATGGATGGTGAAAATGAGGAAAATAAATCACTTCGTTCCTGAAAATCTGATCATATTGCAGATAGGTTTGTGGGAACTCAACATTTTGTGTCACAAAAAGAAATTGACTTAAAATGTCATCCTCTGTAGGTTCTTGCAGTGCATGGACTTCATCAACACAGAATAAATATTCCTCATCATCATTCTCATAATAGGGGCACTTCAACCAACATACTTCTTCTGTAACTAGCCGGGCAGGTGGAAACAAAGTAAGTTTCTGTGAAGAAATACCATTTGAGATAAACATGTCCCCACCACGACATCCTATGAAAGAGTTGGATGTGGCCAAACAAGGTCTCCCTAAAATCATTGGATGGCCTTTTGTGGGTTCCTTTGAATGAATAATCATGAAGTCAACAGGATATTCCCATGAAGATAAAGTCACAAGGATGTCATCAAGAACTCCAACAGGTTTTATAGTGGTTCTATCAGCCAGTTCAAGAACTGTAGGAGTAGGGCGAAGGAATTGATTTAATTGTAACAGTTCCACTATGTTGATGGTCATTATATTAATGGCTTCACCTAGATCAACTAAAGTATTACCAATAGACACATTTTTGATAGTCACTGAAACTATTGGGTTCCCTGGGTTGGCATACTTTACAATTTTAGGTGTTTCAGAAATATAATTTGATAACTGTCCTACTAGATGTATTGTGGGTGGATCTTTCTGTTTTCGACCTGGTTTCTTAATGCAAAGTTCTTTAATGGTTTTGGCATAGATGGGAACATATTTGATGGCTTTTAATAATGGAATCTTAACACAGACATTTCTCAGTTCAGTCATGATGTCAAACTCAGATTGTACAATTGGTTTTTCAAGGAGCAGCCTTTTAGGAAAAGGAGGCGTTTTAGGAACCTGAGTTTGTGTGTTATGCTGTGATTCAGATTCTTTATGTTTTGGAATGATAACATATTTTAGGGGTGTCTCATTTGATAAATTATTTGTAGGCTCATCTTCATGTTCTTCGATAATTACCTTTGGTGTTGTTTTTGTTATGGGCTGAATTTTATTTAAAATTTTTCCAAATCTCAGTTGTACTTCTTGTATAGAAATAGGGTTTATGTTGTAAGCTGGATAGTTCTGGAAATCATCATTATGGAGTGGTAGGGGTGGTCTGTGTTTCGGATTTGGAATGGGTTGAGCGGGAAAAATGGTAGGACGTGGTGGATTCTGAGGCTGCTGAGGGTTTTGTTGAAAGGGTGGTAATGGAGGTGGAGTAAAACCAGGCAATAGTTGTTGCATATTTGGAGGATACTGCGTGTATGGATTCTGGGGCATTGGTACTGGATGCTGCTGTTGGTTATTTCCAAAGTTAGGATCTCTCCATCCCTGGTACCAAGGTTGAGCAGGGGCATTTTGTGAAGGCCAATTTGGCCAATTCCATGGATGTGGTTGTTGTTGAGAGAAGGGTGGATAATAGCTAGAATATTGTGGGGATGGTTCTTGATATGCATTTGCATTTGGATTTCTAGGTTGCCAAGGCCTCTTAGGTGCAGATGGAGTCCCTGGAGCTTCCCCTCCCTTAAATATTTCTTGCAATCCAGGTAAGGATGGGAAATCTTCTGTTTTATGATTTTCAGTACATATTGCACATACAGGAACATTGTCCAAAGGACATTCTTGTAAAGGATGCCTTTTTCTGCATTTTGGGCAAAATATACTTAGGACAGGGTTTTCCTCTTCCTTCTTTCTCTTAATCTTCAAAGTGTCTAATTGAGAGCCAATTGTTCCTAGAAGGTCTGTTTTAAAATTTTCCAAAAGGTTTCCTAATTCGACTCTAGTAACTCCACCAGATGTGGATGTTTTGGTATTTTTGTTGACTGGTTCTCTCACACTTTTTGCAGTTTTCCCTTTACTTCTTGAGTAAGTTCTACAGATTTCACTAATTGCTTCAAAGTTTTTTTGATAAATATCTTCTGAAGCCATTAAATTGAGAGTATCAATATATTCCTCCAAAACTCCTTTTAAGAAAAGAGTCTTGATTGCTTCATCCTGGAGATCATTATATTTAGATTTTTGAAGGGTATAGGTAAATCTTTCTAGAAAATCCTCAAGGCTTTCTTCATCTTGTTGTTGTATTTTGAAGATGTCATTCCGAGAATCCTTGGTTCTGCAATAGTCCTGGTACTTCTTTAAAAATTTTGCCTTCATATCTTCCCAAGATATAATGTTGTATTCTCCTAAACTCATGAACCAACGTAATGCAGAATCTTTCAGGGTGGCAGGAAATAATTTTAGTTTATGTGCATCCTGGAGATAGTTATAACTCCTGCACAGGATGTCGAACTCAAAAAGAAAGACATCTGGGTC
>ML779634.1:881883-962662 GCA_009831015.1 Picea engelmannii | reverse complement strand
TAAATCTACCTCTAGGATCTCTATTTCTCATGAAGTCATACTAAATGAAAGAAAAGAAACTAAGATTGAGTTTCAGAGTACCTGTGATAACTGATATGTCGGTTTTCACCCCTTGTTTCCATAGCTCCTCTTATTATCAACCTACTAACATACCACACCAAACTACGTGCATTCTAAAACCAATCAATACAACTATCTAACTTACCTTTTAAACAGCTCCCCGACAACGACGCCAAAAATGTCAGGCTTCTATATGAAAGATTTTAATGACCTGAAACACTGAATTGTCAAACCAGGGAAAGTAAACTTAGAGATGCTACACTGTATGTGCGGGTAAGCTAATTCCTATCTAAAGACTATTCTTAGAAGAAAACACAAACTCATTCTTAAAAACTGAATCCTAATGACTACCCCGAAACTTATCATTTCCTATGTAATTCATCAACAGAAAACAGTCCTATGCCTAAGTGCAGATGTTTCTATTTCTACTCTAATGTAAGTTCACAAAACTATCTACCACTACCTTTAATCATCTATCATCACCATTTCTATCTAAGCCATAACAGAAAGATTATTTCCTAAAACTCTTTTACTCTAAATATCGAAAATAAATCTAAATCTGTCTACAGGAAAAATAAAGAAATATCTTACTTACCCTACTGGTACCGAAAACTTCCTCTAGTTCAATTGCAACCTAACTATCTTAACAAAGAAAAATAATCCAACTATCCTAACAAAGAAGAATAAACTAACTACCCTAACTAAAGAAAAGTAAATTCAAGCTCGTATTCACTTTAATCTACGTTCAGATTGAAAACTGGAAACAGAGCTATTCTAATTCACACTTTAAATCCTACAGGAATCAACCGTGATTTCAATACTCATCAATGTAAAGGATATTAATGTGTTGTAAATGCTACAGTTGGAGAGTAATTAAGAAATAACTTGAACAAATTAATTCCCAAACTCTAAGCTAACATGCATGCAAATACTAAAATGCTGAAATAAACTAAATCTAAGACAAGGAAAAAAAGAAGAGACTTGAACCTGTTTGGCGGGCCCAACCAAAAGGTACAAATGCCGAAAGGAACAACCATAACTACTCAATCATTCTACGCAAACATTGTGTATACTTCATGTTCCATTTACTCAAAAAACTTAACTCAAATCAGATGACAGTAGAGTAACATAACGCAACAACAAATTGTATTCAGGAATGTGTATCATAACATAACATAACCTAACGTTCTTTAGGAGTGATCCTTTGTTTATACAGATCCTCCTCAATAACAGTTTAAAGCAAAAATACATTAATTCGAACGGATCCTAGATCCGAAAATAACTCGAAATCAGTTAAAGAAAAACGGTCTTCACATCTTCGTGACACGTAGTGTCACGAAGTGTGAATCATGAAGTATTAACAACTCAGTTCTATAATTGTGCCTTCAATCATCATATGAGTGATGACTCCATCTATCATGTAACTTGCACTGTCTCCCACTCTGGCCATAATGCGCGGATCTTTAGAAGCTTCGTTGGTATCTCCACAGGGTGCGAGCTGGTACCTGGTACTGGCAAATCCTGTTTCAAAAATAGAAATAGTACCTAACCCAAGCCACATTAGTTTCAATGTTAATTTAAAGCATCAAAATACATAAAAAATAACTTGAAACGTAAAAATACCTTGAGTAGCCCCATTGAGTGGTAAAGAGATGTCAATTATGTCAAAACAAGGCCAAAAGGGAGTGGTACTGGGTATAGAAATGGAGGTCTTTGTGATATAATATAGGCAAAACATGATCAAAACTGGAGACCAACAATCTCTCGACATATTCTTCTAATGATTCATTTTCTTTTGCAGTCATTTGAAAGATTTCATCTTTTAAGTCTTTAGTTCTACAATAATCCTGATATTTTGTCAAGAAGGCATGTTTCATCTCATCCCATGAGTTTATAGTTCCTCCCCCTAATCCCATAAACCAGCATAGAGATGCTCCTTTCAAAGTGGAGGGGAACTGTGATATCCCCCAAAATAAAATAATTTTGAAATTTAAATTTGCTAGAAATTTATTTCCATTTTTAGTAAATTTGAATTTGGAAAATTATTTCCATTTATGGCAATTCCAAATTTCGAGTCTGATATTTGTAATTAACTATTATGAATGTTGGGCAGAGTTCTGATTGGACTCAACTAACTATTTCACTATGACACTTGTATAAAAAGACCAGAATATTTATATTAATTACAGGAGGACAAATGGAACAACCATGTTAAAATCAGCTGACCATGACTCCATGAGTGGGGAACAAGTTGGAACTACATTTGGGATGATTATTACAAGTGGAAAATCAGAGATTTGGCCATTGGAAGACCCTCAAAATCAGGGATTTAGAAAGCTGTGAAAATCCCCCCCTAAGGGAGGGAAAAAGAGCTAGGAAAACTTGATAAATAACATATGTGAGGAGGCAGGATGCTACCAAGTATGCTGGGGAAAAGGATTTTTGAGCTCTCTTTCTATTGTGAACACTACGGATTGAGTGTGAGGCAAGAGGATTCTACTGAAACAGATTTTCCTTGTTGTTATGAGCACTGCTGAGTAAGTGTGAGGCAAGAGGATAACTACTGGAATTGAAGGACATTGCTGAGAGGGAGTTTCGAGTTAGCCCTCATGGAATCATGGTCAGGCTAGGTGGTGAACTAGGAAAGTGATTTGGTTTCCCTGTTCTACGGTTGGGGGGAACATGGTTGTTCCTTTTGTCTTCTCATGATCTGATTTAGATATGTTGCTCTACTCCTTTTCTGTTTGAATGATTTTATATCTGATGCAATGTATTTGTTAAATTGGAACTGAAATGATTTCCATTTTCTGTTTGAATGATTTGATATCTAATGTCATGTATTTATTAAATCTGAACGAATGATAGAATTGGCCTTTTATTTGTTATGATAATTGAAAGGATTTATGCATGGTTAAATTCTAGAATAAATCTCCTCTAAATTAGATTCAGTGTTATTTTTATTTCTTTATTCATTTTCTGAGTGAAATCAATGCTGAGATTGGCATATTGGGAGTGAAGGTTATGCTATAATTTCATTTATCTAACTGTATGAATAATGTCGGGAACAACATTATGAGTGTTGTAAACTATGCCACTTTTTCCTTTCCATTAAAAAGACTATGTAGAGATAGATCTATAGCTGAGGTAGGAAGACCGACTATTATACCAATTTTCCCTTATAGTTCATTAACCTAACCCATATAAAGGTATCTCGAACAAGAGAATACAGAAACAAAAAATCATACTATATAATTTGCAATGACAGATATATTATATGAACTACTTTAAAAGTAAAGGAACCGGATGCACCCTTGCTTATTACGGAAATTTCCTTTGCCCAAGGTTGTACCAATTTGGCTATTCATATTTAGAATTTCCTGTTTTAATAATGATGCACAAACAAAAAAAAATAAAAAAAATAAGAAGTACCAAATCGCGAAATGTGAAAGGGCTGTGGGACCAGCATTTCGGAATTTTGGGGTTTTCGAACACCTGATGCATAAACAAAAATGAAACAAGAAGTGTCGAATCACAAAATGCGAAAGGGCTGTGGGCCCAACATTTCAGGATTTTGGGGTTCAAGATTTCAGTGTTAGTAAAGCAAAGGAACTCTGCGCATATGTAATAAGCAAATCCCGAATGCCGAAATATCAACTTTGTATTTTATCTTCTTTTAAAATATGCTCAGTCTTTGTTTGAATGATTCGTGTATCTAATTTTATGTGTATGATTGTGCTCAGTTGAAATAATTTCCATGGATGACATCTATTTGTTGTAAGAAGTTTATGTTCAAAGACTAAATTATAGGAATGGTTCCTCCTGAAACAAAACGCTAGACAAAACTATCTACATATGAACTTGTTAGAACAGATCCACCTACAAGAGCATATTTAACTCTGAAATCAAAATTCTAGGTAGGATTGTCTATGTATAGATGAGCTTGAAAGGTACCGATCTATTTATAGGCATATGTGTACTTATATAATTGAAGTTCTAGCAGATCTAGCTTTGAATAATTGAATTGGAGGAAGCCTGTACATACAGTACTTCGGGGTTTCAGGATTTGGGGTTTCGGGGTTTCACGATTCAGGATTTTGCGACTCCGATGGGAACGGTGCTAGGCCCTTCGAATTCTCGGGTCCCAAAATGCTGAAAAGGGATTAATAGGTTTTGTATCCTCCTTTAGCCCCCATCCATACAATCACGCTCGATGACCTGGGGCTAACTCCACAGAGCACATCGGGGTTTCGTGTACCGGGATTTCACGACTTGCAAAAACGAGGGCTCTTGCCTTTGGGTTTTTTGGGTTTCGAAATGATGAAACCTATTCACGCTAAATTGATTCGGGCCTTTGTGTACCAGGATTTCACGACTTGAGAAAATGAGGAGTCTTGACCTTTGGTTTCTTGGTTGCCGAAACGCCGACTGACAACCACATGTTCCTCCGATGGACGGCTGCGACCTTTAGCCATGATCAACAGCTTTGATATTTTCAGGATGATCAATGGTCGTGATCAAATCCCAAATTTCTCCTTTTCAAAAATCTGGAGAGTCTTCACTCCCCTCCATGCACCACGTTTAAACCTCGCGCATCTTTTCTGGATCCGACGACTCTCGCAGCTTCGACACTTCTCCCCAAAGTGTCTCCACCGTTCATTTCAGATGTTCTCCTGCACGTCCTCCCAGAGGTTAAACTTTGGGCGCCCATATCCTCTCTCCAACTGATCTAACGACAATTTTGATCCCACCTAAGCTTTATCTCTCAGAGATCTCAAAGTTTCCTTCGACCTAAGCTTAGATACTGCCTAAATATGTATAAGCATGTTAGAGTAGTATGAGAATTAAGGGAAGTGATAGAATTATGGAAGAATTTATCCATAATATATTTTCTATTCGAAGTAAACTTGACTGGCGTAATAATGTCATTATGGGCAGAAATGAATCTTACCTTCTCTTAAATTCTCTTAAAGGAAGTTGAATTATGTCATAGAATTTTTTTTTTTCTTATGGTGAATTTGAGGTACATTACAGGAACAATTTTAATTTTTGGGGTTCAGAGGTGTAATCATACCCTCTACATAGGACATCAAATTCAAATAAGAATGTGTCTGGGTCTTCTGAGATTAATCCATGAAACTTTGGCAGGTTTTGTAGGGGAATTGCCTTCATGGGGGCATTGGCGATTGAATCAACTATCGGATATTCCAAAGTGAAAGTCTAGGGACGTTGTGGATTTGGTTGTGCCATTGGATTGAAAATATGGTATAAATATTTGGGGATTTATTGATCCGGATATTTTATTTGAATTGGTTGGTTATCTGATCCTTTAGGGGATTTAATTCCACTCCCTCTATCTGGGATTTCGGGTATGCCTTCTTCTTTCACAGGAGATTCAGGATTGGGTGGTGGGTCTATCTTAGCTATCCCACTTGTTTCTCCTTCTCCTTCCTCTATATTACAAGAGTTTCCCTCTTCTAAAGGGTTGAGGGGTGGAAGATCTATTCTATGAAAGCTTTGCTCAGTCCCTTTAGTTTTTCTATGAATCTCAGCATGGGATGCAGTTGGTGAAACTGCCACCTGAGGGATTCAGGTAGATCCTTTTCTAGGTCCAACTGAAGCTTGAAATTCTTATTTTCGGATGATATTATCTATGAAAGTGCTTCTTCTAGGGAGCACCGAGCCCTGGGATTTGGTAATTTTTGGTAGGGTTTTTTTTTTTTTCAAGATCTTTCTTCTTAGTCATACACACTTCACACAAAAAAAGAAAATCAAGAAATAAAAACACCTATGCAACCTCTTACTGTGTCAAGTAGAGGTAGGCACTGGCATAAGAATATTACTTATTGCCTGCATAGGTTCTTACCTTCCGTATTCAATACCTCATCCTCTAGAGGCACAATCTATGCTACCTTTGACATTCTTCCCCGACAATGGTGCCAAAATGTTGGGCTCTAAAGATGTCTAAAAATAGCCTTAGTTTAACATTAATTTATCAACCCGAGGATTCGTCTTTTACCTCAAAGAATATTGGCAAATAAGATGCAGATAGCTCATAGAGGCTAAAATTGTGTAGCGAAAGAAAATACGAGTTTATCAACAATAAAGTTCCTCAAACATTCATTAAAGATTCTAGGAATTGAAATCTAAAGCTATGCAATTGAAAGGAACTAATTAATCTACTGAATTCATTTTAAGAGAAATAATTGAATCTAAATAAAGACTTGCAGAAATGAAAATTATTATGAATCAAATTGATGGAAAGGAAAAAGGAGAATGACTCTATCTATGGAAAGAAATAGAGACTGTAATCTAATTGAAAAGAGACAACAATCGTAATTCTATCAAAAGAAATAACAACTATATTTTAATAGAAAGGAACAACAAATTTAAACTAAGTGAAAGGAACAACAAATGTAAACTAAGTAAAAGGAACAATAAGTGTGAACTTATGAGGAATTGTCACGCATCAAATCTCAGTAATAGGAATTTGAACAACAATCATCTAATGCTTTAGTAAATATCTATCTCTTGCAATTGACATGAAATCATCAACATGCTTATACATTTATTTAACTATTGTAAAAGAGAATTGAATCACAAAATAGAAATTGAACTGATATAATTACAGGTCGAATAGTAGCTCCTTCAGACTGGGTCCTTGGTCCTTAGAAGAACTTCTATTTGAAATTCAATATATAGAAATGGTAAAACCACTCAAAGCTTTTATTAATTTCATAGTTGGTACAACATTTTACAAAAACTACTAACATGTAACAATTCTAAGTTATGAGTTCTTGGATGCAATTCTTCTATATATTTTCAAGATCTATTTACCCCTTATATATTACAATAATCTAGGTAAATTAAGCTATCTTGAGGATCGAGAGATCCTTAGGATTGCTTTACTATTATAAAGTTACAATATAAGAAACTCAATCATCTTCAAAACTGCCTCGCGCCATACAGTCCTCAACCTCCAATAGTGTTATAACCCTAATTTGCACCAGACATTCTTATCTGGCATCAGGCCATCTCAGATTCCTTCTTTGCCAAAACACTACTGAACAACTCCTCTTAAAAATCCCTTTTATAAAGGCCCATGCACCCTGCTCCTTTACTACACGCATGTACATGCTAGATGACCCAAGACAACCCGCGTGTACCTACAGAAGCACGGAAAAAGGAAAGTTGTTGACGGAACACACAACTTTGGGCAAGTTAACTAAACCTTTCAACCATGCATGGCCAGTCATTCAACCAAATACCTAGCTCCTTATAGCCTATAAAATAAGGGTTAAGGGTCCCATTTGAAAGGAGGAAAATCATAGTAAAGAAACTATACTTGATTGAGCATTCCCTTTGTCCCAACCTTTAGCCATCCTTGTGTAAGAGAGGTATAGAGAAAAGTAGTTGGAAGACATTTGAAGAGGAGCCCAGGATTGGGATCGAGGAGTAGTAGCCAAATTTATAATTATAAGGTATCATTATGAATTTAATAAAAGAATTTCTTTTCCCGTCCCACCATATGAGATTGTCACTATTTGAATATTGATTGTATGATTGATTAAATATCTAACCCATTAGTTCATAGACAAAATGCATGTGGAGTTCTTTGTTTGTCTTTTGTGAATGTAGGTCAGCATTGGGAGGAGAGATGTAGTCAAATAATGACCAAACGTGAAAAGGGATCGACATCAAACATGAAAAATAAGGTACATCAACTTAATCTCTTGAGCCTTGTATTTACATATGAGTGATGGGGGTTTAGGCATGGGATGATGGTAATAAGTAAGAATCTTTAGGTCATTTCTGCATGCATGATAAAAACCCTTAGTGCTAGTATGTAGGAGGGATTTCCCACCCACAACAAAATTGGCCACCGTACTGGGGATCTCTAGGGTTTATGGGAATATTTTTTCTTGGGTATTTTTAAAAACTGGTTTCATTCCTTGTTTTTAAAGTTTCTGCAAAAGTTTGAGCTAACAAAGATTCTGGTATTCCATACCAGTTATCTCTGTTTCTTTTCTTGACTTCATTTTTTTTCTTTTTCGAGACTCACAGAGGTACACGTGGCCTGTATAAGGTTTGCACGCATGTACCTGCACCCTACCTTCCCATAACCTGCGTGTACATGCAGGCTGAGGAAGTGTCAGTCGCGTGTATGATTCCAGAAAATTTCTTCTAGAGAGGCAGTCATCCTCTCCCCTATCAGAAATAATACTTCTCAGGGGTTTTCTAGAACTCATTCTAGTCTTTGGTGTTTGCAGTCTATAGCTTAGGTTTCACCTCAGATTGGTTTGTTCTATGAAGTTTTCCTTGAATTGTTTTTTTGTTTTTTTTTTGGTTTTTTTTTTAGGTTTTTTTTTTGCTGTCAAAGTAAGTGTCTGAGTCTTCAAGAGATTCTGGTTCACAGTACCAGTAGTATTTGCCTAGGATTTATTGCTTGTCCTTTCATTTTTTAGATTTTTAGAAGTACACACGGCCTGTATAAGATCGGCACACGTGTACACTCGCCCTGACTTTACATAGCTCGCGTGCACACACTTGTTGTTGAACTGTCAGCAACGTGCCTGTGGAGAATTTTTTTTTTTAAGGTGAGGCAGTCATCCTTTCCTTTGTCAAGAGTTATACCTCTTAGGTTTTTGGGTCTCTGTCATAGCGGTCAGTAACTTAGGTTTGATCACAACAATAACTTTCTTTTTCATTAAGAAGTTTTCCTCAAAATTTTCTTTTTATAGGGTTTTTAGACAAGTGTGAGAGTCTAGTTTTAATTTTCTTGTGTGTTATTTTTAAAGTGACTCTTTGTGATTTGTGCTTAGCCCAAAAGTTTTCTTGGTCTTTACTTATCGATATTTTTCCTTTTTGCTTTGTGATCATTCAAATAAAAAAAAAGGGTCTTTTATTTCTTTGTTTGGTTAAATGGTTGTTGGTTTGCCTTAGTAACTAGAAGAAGTCTTTGCTTTCATAAGTTATTGATGGTTTACTTACATGATAAGTATCTCGTAGTCGAGTGAAATCCTGTTTTGAGTTTGTTGTTCAAATACCTCAGAAAAATTTATTTCGAAAAGTTGGCTAAAAAATTTAAAAGAGAAAATTTGAATTTGTCAAGAAGAAGTTATTTTGTTTCCATCTTTCTGTTTATATTTCTTTTCGTTTCAAAAAACATCATTAGTTTCACTTTCATAACCTTTGACTTAAGACAAGACATAAAAATTAACTCTAAATCTAAAATCAATTAGACTTTTTATGTTTGTAAGGTCAACCAACTAGTTTAGGGTTAGGGCCTTGAATTAGGTTGGAGAGGAAACTCTTCAAGGACATTAAATCAAACATTGGAGTCTAAGTTAGGGAGTGTCCAAGTCCAGTATCGTGAAAGTTATCCGGGAACCCCCTCTAACACATGATATAAACACAAGGTCATGTGCAAAAAGGTAGCGGAGATAACGCCACAGACAAGATTTGCACGTACATATTGCATTTGCCACGGAGCTTCGTGGGTCTCGAATCCATCTGAGGTCCTTAGTTGTCTTCCGGACCACTTGATTTCTATACCCTTGACAGGTTTCGGGCTCGATACCCTGCTCATTATGGTCTACCCAAATGTCGACTGTACCCGCCTGGTGACTATTCATGCGCTGGCAACCTAGTTGCCTATATTTTTTAGGGACATACACATGTGACTACAAGGGTATACCATGGTACCTAGGATAGACATCAGGCCACTCTTTGTAGAGTATACCCAGAGGGTTCTTCCGTGTTCGAGTTGCACTTGCACTGGTAATTTTCTCTAGTGTTGGTTGTTGTAACTGTTCTTCCAACTAGTTTAGTGTTTGCTTGTTTGATCTTGTAGGGACTTTTTTTAGTGTGTGTTGTTTTTGAACGAATAGAAATCCCTAGTGTGTCTTTGATATTCTCACACAGTGGAGGATCACGAGCTCCACCGGTCATGAAGGCATATTTTCTTGCCACTGATTACATTGGAGCCACCCCCACCACCACTAAGGCGAAAGATAGACCAACAAGGGTCTTTTGGAGTGACTGGGTCACAAAAAATTGTGCCCGACCAACATCTAGAGGAACCAACCGTTGTGGACCTTGGAGCGGAAACTCTTGGTCCTTATAACCCTCTAATCAATGATCTATCATGGCCCATTTTCGTATAGGTCCTACCTTACGAGTGCCAGACAGTGCCCCAAGTAGCAATGGAAACAAATATTGTCACTCCTTCTGGGAATCCTCAAATTCCCACCACGGTTGTCATCATCGGGGGTAGTTTACCTCCAAACCCACTGTCGCCAGTCTGAGCCACCATGGTCTCGACTTCCTCTACCTTGAGTAGTGGTCTGATCCTGTCTTTGGCAATGACTACTTCTCCTTTCACACAGAGTGCGACAGGCCCTTCATTCTCATGCGAGATTCCTAGCTCAAGTATAATTCCTCTACTATCTTACTCCACTTTGCAGACTTTAGGTCTGGGGGCAGGGATCTCTAATGCTCCTCTACAAAGACCCATGAGGGGAAATTCAACTCCTTTTAATGCTTTTCCTTATGGGGGAGGTCATATACCTCCTTCGTCCCCTTCCCTTGGCGGTACCCACCAACAATCCACCAGGTCAAACACACACCATAGTTCACTTGGAGTAGGGAGTCAAGGAACACCTTCTCATAGTATGTCGGTAGGGTCGACATGACTTTCTTTGTTCGATGTCTTTGGTAACAACACTTTCTCATCAACCGCTTTCCTGACCAGGGGAAACCCTAGTTATGGCCAACCTAATCCTATGCAGGGTACTATTCCTACATAGGGGGAAAACCTAGGAACTTCTTCCGCATCAGGACCTTGGAATTCTTGGCAAGGATCAGTTCCCTCATCAGGAATGTTGATCTAGGGAAATTCTTTTCACAACCAATGGAACCATGGGAAAGGTGCAACACCTACGCCCATGGGATCGGCATGGGGAAACCCTTCCCAAAGTCCTCCGAATGTAATGCACACCCAACCATCTACGTCCTATTTCGGGAATCAGTTGATGATGTCTCCTCAAATTCAAAATATGTACATTGGTCATGGCCATGGTTTTTACTAGAACCCTGGCCAGCAACCCAACTTTTCCTAGCAACCTGGTGCCAGTCAAACTCCAGGCCCATTTTTCCATGGTTATCATCAACAACAACCAAAACTACCTTTCTTGGAAACCTTACATTTGCCAGACTTGACAAGATTGTTGAATGACCCCATCTGTCACGATCCACGTTGGCCACCTATGCCGACGAAATTGCCTTCGGACATACCAAAGTTCAAGGCTAAACCTAATGAAGATCCAGGGGATCATGTGACCACCCTCCATATTTGGTGCTCATCTAATTCGTTGAAAGATGAATCTGTACAATTGTGATTGTTTCAACGCACTCTCATCAGGAGTGCCATGAAATGGTACATCGAGCTCGACTGCTCAAGATATTCTTCCTTCGGTGAATTGACAATGGAATTCCTAAACCATTTCCAATTACCTGTGAGATACAATGCCGGCACAGAATTGTTGGCCAATTTTGAATAGACAAAAGAAAACCATATATCTGACCACATCTGAGAGTGGAGACGCCAGAAGAGTTTAATTAAGGTACTAGTTCCACCGGCATTCCTGCTTGACTGGCTCCTTAATTCCTTGGTCCCACAGCTATCCAAAGACGTCGCAACGTCAGGAGTGTTTTCCAAAGAAGATGCCATTATGAGATCTCAACAACTTGAGCTAATTTATTCTCACTCTAGTTTACTGTACGAGTTTTTTCCCGATGCACCACGATCCATACTTGATAAGACCAGATAGAGAGTTTGACCATATGCTGATGGTATTGTTGGTTCATCACAAACTAAGACCGTTGAACAAATACAAAACAAATGCAACAATTTTCTATACAACACACAACGGCCAACCAAACTAATGTTTCGGCTACTCCCCCTACCCAAACGTCGAATGTACACAGTGTGCAATTGAAAAATCCGAAGGCCACCCAGCAGCTTGATGGAAAGAAAAAAAAATGTAAGAAGGGTAAGGGGGATAAGAAACCCACTAATAATGTTGGCGGGGGAAACACTGAGAAATGAAAGGTGAAGTATCTATGTAACCTGTGCATGGAAGACCACCCGACCCACCAATGTCCTCGTCTTGTAGAGGCCCAAAATTTTCTGTCACAACAGGAACCTGTTGTGTTAACGAATCCATTCCAACATGGTCAAAACCTAACCCAAACCTCTACAAGTGCAGAAGGGGGTAGTCAAGGACCCTCTCCATCTTTGAATAATCCTACATCCGCAAATGTGTATATGATGAAAGGTGATGCTTTTATATTGGCTAGAGCACATGAATACAATAAGCCAAGCACCTCTGAGAAAGGTAAAGAAGTTGAAATCCCATCTCTTCCTCTCCAGATCGAGAAGAATTTGGGTGAAACAATGATGCGCATCCCAAAGGGTGCATTCAATAAAGCCTCTCAAAACCCAAAC
This sequence comes from Picea engelmannii, assembly GCA_009831015.1. Classification (NCBI taxonomy): domain Eukaryota; kingdom Viridiplantae; phylum Streptophyta; class Pinopsida; order Pinales; family Pinaceae; genus Picea; species Picea engelmannii. The sequence goes on along the minus strand of ML779634.1, from coordinate 950,097 downwards.
ACAAGGGCCACCCAGAACTATTCTGTGGTGGAGGATTTATCTCAAACCCCTTGTGCGATGTCCACTTTGGAGGTCCTCTAGAGCTACCCTTCCCAGAGGAAATATTTTTTAGCCACTTTAGGATCTACCGAGACTTGTAATCTGGGTACAATCATTCTAGATACAACCGACTTAAAACCCCATCTCCCTTACCACGTAGCATTTCAAATAGTAGTGGCTTACCCCATGAAAACTTTTACATGAAAAATTTTCCGCACAATGGTGGATGCGGGCACCTCGACATGCATCATGTCATTGGCATGTTGGAAGGCCATTCGCCAGCCTGTTTTTTCTCTGTCACCTACTCTTATTACTGCTTTCGATGGTCCACATGGCTTCATTCCCTCTTTCTCCATGCAGTTAGGAGGGAAAACTGTGTGCGTCGAGGTAGAAGTAGTTGACACATCCGTCGAATACAATCTCTTGTTAGGTAGGAGTTAGAATTATGCCATGCAAGAAGTGGTTGCTACAGTTTTTCGGGTCTTGTTGTTTCCACACGAGGGTTGGATCGTGACCATTGATCAATTTTCCTTCTCTAGAACTAACCCTTCATTGGGGGCATCTGTGGTCCTGATGATTGACAATCCCCAACCAGGCATTGTCAACGTAGGGGTTGGTTTGTGCCCATCTTTGATGGGTACTTTCGATTAACCGCCTCCTTAAGGTGATGTCAAGTTTGTATCAAACTACCATAAGGTTGATATTTTCCAAGTTTCATCATTTTTCACGACCTACTTCAACGATCTATGGATTCTTCCTTCCCCATTGGCCATGATGGAAGGGACAGGGAACCATGGTATGTCCATTCCCTTGTTCACGGCAGAGGCAACATACTCTTTAGTCTAGCAAGCTTCAACCGACACTAATTTGACTCATGCACAAGAGTTAGATCTGATCCTAGAGCCTATTTGGGCTCAAGGTTCCCTCACTAGTACCAATTTGTTAGACTTAGTCTTGCCCTCAGACAAAGTAATCATTGAAGCAATGACTAGTCCAAACAAATCCTAGGATCTCCATCACAGATCATACCTCCTCCCGGAGTTAAGAAAAATCGAAGCAGGAGAATTCACCTGGACTATGACTGGAGATAGGTCATGTCTTATCAATCCCTTGGCTACACATGAGGTTTATGCCGAGGGTAATATGGCAACTATCACTGAAACTATACCGATTAATATCTCCAAAACCCCTGGCGTCGTAGAAAATTTTTTCATCGGAGCTTATTGTTCCCCAAAAGAGATTCAAATCTACACAGACTTATTTAAATAATTCCTCAACGTTTTTGCTTGGTCTTATGAGGAAATGTGAGGCATTGATCCAAAAATAGTCGAATATGAAATCACAACTTATCTGGATGCCAAGCCAGTTCGATAGAAGCTTCATCCAGTTAATCCCAGGAAAGCAGCAACCATTAAGGTTGAAGTCGAGAAACTGCTCAAAGCCGATTTTATCTATCCTATCCATTGACCCAATGGGCATCAAATCCTATGCCGGTCAACAAGAAACAAGGCACGATTCGCATATGTACAGAATTCCATGATTTGAACAAGGCCTTTCCAAAAGATAATTTTCCCACACCATTCATTGACCATATAATTGATGAATGTGCAGGTTGCAAGGCCTTTCCTTTCATGGATGGTTTTTTAGGATATAATCAGATACAAATCAAGCTCGAAGACCAACACAAAACTACATTCATTTGTCCATGGGGTCATTTGCTTATCGTAAGATGCCTTTTGGTCTCAAAAATGTTGGAGCTACCTTCCAGCGAGCCATGTCTTTTTCATTCCATGATCTGAAGCATATAGTGAAAGCCTACTTAGATGATTTAGCATCGCAATCTCGCAAGAGAACGGATCATCCCACACACCTCCGAGTTATCTTTGAGCGATGTCGCTACTTCCGGATTCGATTGAACCCAAACAAATGCAGCTTTTGTGTAACATCAGGACATTTGTTAGGTTTCATAGTGTCAACAACAAGGATCATGGTCGATCCTCTCAAGGTTGAGGAAATAGTTAAGTTTCCTCCCCCATGCACAATCCTTCAACTTCAGAGTCTACAGGGCAAGGCAAACTTTTTGAGGCATTTCATCACCAACTATGTCAATATCAGGAAGGGATTTATGCACTTACTGAAAAAAGACATTACTTTTCATTGGGACGATTCCACTCAATGCTCCTTTGAAGCGTTGAAACATGCCCTCACAACTGCCCCTCTGCTTCGGCCACCCAACTATAACAAAGATTTCTTATTATACTTGGATGCAACAGAGTCAACCATCGACATGGTCTTAGTTCAAGAAGATGTTTTTCTCTCAAAATATGTGATCTATTACCTGGGCCAAGGCCTCATCGGACCAGAACTCAATTATTCTCATATCGAAAAACTTGCGTTGGCAGCAGTCCATGCTGTCCAATGGTTCCATCATTATGTTCTGTTTTGAAATACCACCATCATTGTCATTGTGAATCTATTTCAATACGTGTTGACACGACTGGTAATAGGTGGAAAAATCAGTAGATGGATAGTCATCCTCCAGGAATTTGACTAAGATTTTGTTTTGGCAAAATCCAAAAAGTCACTGGTCTTCGCAAAACTTATTTCAGAACTTGTGATCGAGTCAGGTGATGTTGTACCTGAAGAATCACCTATTTGAGGAGATATGTTTTTGATAGCATCTTTGGACCCCTGGTATGGAGATATTCTTGTCTATCTCCATACTTTGAAGTGCCCCACTTCTGCTTCTAATGATGAACGTCATCGTATATGTCATCAGGCCAAGAATTATCTCATCCTCGAGGACACTCTCTATTGTTGTGGTGTAGATTTCATTCTTCGTCAATGCCTCACTCATGAAGAAGAGAAAATCGTGCTTAACGATTTCCATACTGGAGCATGTAGTGGTCATTTTTCTGGGTTGGAAACAACCCAAAATATTTTATGAGTTGGTTACTTCTGGCCGACACTAATAAAATATTGTGTCGAATCAGTCAAGAAGTGCCACCCATGTCAGATCTTCTCTTGGAATATGAGGTCACATCCTGCTCCCATGTTTCCTGTCATCAAAGTTGGTCTCTTCACCAAGTGGGGGATTGATTACACTACATGCAACCCTCCTTCAGCCAGGGGGAACCGTTATATCATTGTAGCTATAGACTACTTTATGAAGTGGGTCGAAGCTATGCCAACATTTGAAGATGATGGAGAGACTGCAACTCTCTTTTTGTTCAACCAGATAATCGCAAGGTTCAGCATCCTGAGAGAGATTTCCACTGACCATGGAAGTCACTTTCAGAAGCAAATGATGAATGAATTAACATCAAATCTTAGGTTGTGGAAAGAACATTTGTCACCCTACTTCCCCCAAGAAAATGGTCAGGTGGAAGCTGTAAATAAATCTCTTAAGACCATCCTACAGTGAATGATCAACTCGGCCAAGTCAAATTGGCATTTGATGTTATACTCGGCATTATGGGCTTACCAAACGTCTGTTAGAACTACAACTGGTTTCTCACCTTTTCAACTTGTTTACAGTCTAGAAGAAGTCTTGCCTATAGAATGTCAGATCTCATCCCTAAAATTTGCAGTACAGTTACTTCCAGACACTTCTCCATTTGAAAAACGGTTATTATACCTTGAGAGGCTCAATGATCAGCGTTGTGATGCGGCCCTAGCCAATGAGGCTCACAAAAAAAAATTCAAGTGTCATTATGATCGGTCCATTCATCCTCAGATTTTCTCTAAAGGAGACCTTGTCCTGGTCTATGACCAAGATAAGGACCCCCTTGGGGTAGGCAAATTCAAACCCATGTGGTTTGGACCTTTCATCATAAAATAGGTTCTAAAAAAGGGCACTTATTGTCTGGTTGACTTTGAGGGAAATGCTTTGGCAGAGCCTAAGAAATGGTCTCTTCCTCAAGAAGTATTACTCATAGGTAGGTCACCTTGGGTAAATTTTTGTAACATATGTATAGTCTTTGTACTATTAATTTTTGGTTTCTTTTAGTATTATGGATGTGTCATTTTTGATATTATCTTTTGTCACTATGGCAGATGTCAAGTGAATCAGAGGTGTTCATTGGGTATGTAGATGGTGCTAGCTGGCACACTCGGAGGCTTGCCTCCGCAGCTTGGGTAATTTTTACACCTCAGGGCTAGTTATTATCTTTAGGAGGTATATGTTTAGGCGACACCACAAACAATGTCGCCGAATACAGTGCAGTTATTGAGTTTCTTCGTAATGCCCTGTCATTTGGTATCTCTCATCTCCAGGTCTATTTAGATGCTCAATTGGTTGTGTTTCAGTTAAATAGAGTCTACCGTGTTCATGATCCAACTTTACACCAACGATTCCTTAGGGTGCGTCTCTTAGAATGAATCTTTGATTATATTACATATTTTCATATTCCTAGGAGATTAAACCAAGTTACAGATACTCTAGCTAATCAAATTTTAGATTGGCATCTCACACACATATAAAAAGACATAAAAATCCATATATAATATCATAATCATCAGAGTACATAGGTGGATGCAAGCACCTCAAAAATATGACCAATAACGAGTCATGGGGATTATGCCCTCAAAATATATACAGGTAGAGCTCTCGACATGTGAAAAGTCTAGACTAACTAAGGTCAGGGCCTGTGGTCCCTGTTGTAATAATCAACAACGTTTTCCAAACGTCGAAACAGTCGGACCCACGTCCATGGTGCCCCCACTACATGAGGCTGCATCAATGGTGGCAGATCCTCAATCTATGCCATGGGGATGGTGCGAGTGAGCGAGGTAAAATTTCACTCAACTCATCTCAAAACCCTCTCAGCCTCACCGACTAGAAGCTCTCATGTTGATGTTGGTCCCCCTATGGCTGTAGGTGTGGCCCCTGGCTAAGGACGATGCCTATTCCTCGCATAATATGCAGGTCGCACTGGTCCCACATCTGCACACAATAGACACATATCTGTCAAATACTCTGGTATAAAAAAATGATATATATAAAAAACAACATAAAAATTATATATGTTTCACAAAAAAAAATGATGCAAACTTACCCATCTCACCTCTCTCCTCTCCTGGAGGTATAAGGATCTCGGGATCTCTCGAGAAATCAATCCCAGCATAAGGATAACCCTCTATGAATGGGATCTTCCGCGACAACCAAGAAAAAAAGTCATCATCAAAGGACTCATTGGTCCTTCCACCACCCTATCATGGCAACAACACTGCCCATCTACAAACCTCAGGAAGAGAGGCTTGATGTCCTCATACCACCACTCGAGGACTGAAACTAGGAACTCTTTCAAAGAAGAAAGAGCATATAATCATCTTGAACCCGAAGTTCCTCTGCGTCCGCAACCGGAAATTTTTCAGTTGCCTCTTCATACAATCCAATAGTGTGGTGCTCCAGTCAAATATCTATGCATTTAAGAACTGGAATGTACAGTTCATCTGTACACGGGATGCCTGATGTAGAGCCACAGAACTAGTCATCCACCCAATAAGCAACACAATCGCCTGCAGTGATAAATCAATGATCCTTCTTATTGGCACCTGCGAGCTCGATCGGTCTGTACCTGCCTCACAATAGACTCCTATCAATTCTGATATATTGTGAGGCCCAAAAGGAAATGTTCAGAAATTGATTGGTTCCCCTCTCCTGGAGAGGCCAGTCAAAAAATATATATCCTCTGTAGTGGGCACTAGCGACTGCCCCTCTAACATAAAATCTTCTGCGTCAAGGTGCCAATATTCAACCAAGGAATTTAGTAGCCTAGGTTATTCTCTCATGAAAGGACATGGAAAAAACTTGAGCAAGCCACATTGCATTAATGTCACCACAGCGTGAGGATCTTCCCCAACTAGTGTGCTAATATATTTGTGCTCTCGTTCTCTCCATTGCACATACATCCTACCCATTGGAAAAAATTTAGAGGGTTAGACCTTGCTTTTAAAAAAAAAAAAATTGCACTCATCGGAGGGTCCATGTAGGCTGTTATGATGAAAGTCACGTGTACACGTGCTCTGACATCAGACAGAGCGAGTGTACATGCGGGCTATCATAAGACATCTCGCGTGGATGTAGGGCCGATGTTTTAAAGGTCGACGCCCCCCAAAAAACCAAATTAAATGCATAAATGAAGAATTAAAAGGCAAGAGGAGGTAGTTTATACTTACTTGGTCCAGACGGATGGTTGTTTCGTCCATTGTAGCTCCCAGAATCACCACTTTTATCAAAGGGGGTTTTTTCTTGAGAGTCAATTTCCAAATCAACAATGGTGATAATGAACTGCCATCTTCTATTTATAGATTTTTCGGCCCTTTTTTGTCACTTTTTTGGCCCCCCTTATCATTTTCTCTAAATTGAAAACCATTTGGAGTGAGTCAAGAGTTTCTATGGAAGGTTATGTTCAGGTATCAAGACAATTTTTGGATTTTTGGGTCACTTTTGATGGTCTATGGGTAAAAATATCAGATGGTCAACTTGAGCATATAAGTCAGGTTTCCACCCCTACTTTCGTTTCTCATTGTTTTTATCCCTTTACCATAGGATCGATCCCACCAATTTGTGACACAGAACCATCATTACTTCTATACAAGTGTCACACTTTTGGTGGTAGAGCTTACTGGAACATGGATGCCCTAGGTAGATCCTGGTTGCATGATGGTGTCCATGCTGTCACTAATGATGTAGGCTCGAGAGTCCTTTTAGTTTTGCCTAATTACGAGTTTGAGACTCATTTGCATGACTCTTTATCACTCTTGACCTCACCCTCGAGACTCCCAAAACATAACAGGTCTTCTTTTAATCCCTTTTCAGACCCTCTAAATATGAAAAGATTGTCTAGTGATCTTGTGGCCTTTCATGCCCGTTAAACTGAAATTTGAAGTCATGTTTATCCAACGATAGTTTACCCCTTTTTCAGTCTGGACAGTCATCTGTATGAACAAAGGTATACTTTAGAGGCCTCAGATATCTAGAAGGTACTCTCAGGTATAATTTTAACCCTTTTTCAGGTCTGAGGGACTAAATTTATGAAAAAGAAACCCCCACGGAGTCCATAGTTAAGCTCTTTTTAGACTCCCTAAAATTGAAAAGATTTTCGAGTGACCTTATTATTTCACACTCATTAAAATGGTCCAGAATAACATTCATGACAGATTCCATAGTTAAGCTTTTTTCAGACACCTTAAAAATTAAAAAACCACCGAGTGATCTTGTCTTTATCACACTCATTAATTTTTTTTTGAATAGATGTCTTGTCTGTGCTAGTTTACCCCTTTTTCGAACCGATTAGACTACCTCCAAGAAAGGTACCCCATTGGAGTCTCCTTTTACATTTTTTCAGACTCTCTATATATGAAAAAATGTTGAGTTTACCTTCTCTGGGCTCGTTAAACTTACATCAAAGGACATTACCATTGCGTGTTTTGTTAATCGCATTTGCATACCTGCATCTTTGGTCTAATGTCAGCTCCATGTTGTTGTCAATTGAACCATCTGAAGCATGCCTTATACGCAAGCCCTGTAGCACTTTGCCTCTGTGTCTTGACACCTTTGGCCCTAGGAGGGATTTTTACCAAGTGTCCTTACTTTGAACATCAATATTGTCCTTGCGCTTCGAACTCGTATGTTTGCGACACTCATCCCTCCTTTGTAACGTAACATTCTTTTATTCTTTTTCAAAATTATTGAAAAAGACCAAAAAAAAAAAATTGAATATACCCCAAAAAGAGGAAGAGAAAAGTATTTTGTTTGTATTGGTAGCACAATGAGTCATCCTTGGATAAATAACATCCTTCCATTTGTTCATCAAACCCTAGGATTTAATATGACCTCAGGAATTTTTTCCCGCTACATTGCGCTGTGTCCTCCTACATTTGGTTATTCTTCCAAACATATGGAGAGTTTGTGTTGCCTCCTGCCTCGTGAACTTTATGTTAATGCCATGCTAGCTGAGTCCCATCTTTTGTTGTGATATTATCCAAGGGAATTTTTTCTAATCCTCAGTCGACCCCTCTGCGGTTTGTCTCTTTCCCTCATGCTCAGCCATCCCGAAAGTCCAATCAAGTCTTTGTTCGAAATCAATGAAGCCTTCAGTCTGATCATCAATATTCTCTAGTCCATGACCAATGAGCCGTCAAAGACCTATGGGTAGTGAATTCATACACTCATGTTACACTCCTACCCAATTTTTGAAGATTTTGAAGTTGTTTCTCGAGCTCTGAAGACCTCATTTCCATCCATCGGACCTTATCATCTTCTAGAAGATGGATACTATACATGTATATCTTTTTTACTTTGAGATGTAGATCCGTTGTGTATTGCTCGTGGATACACTTTATATAGTTATATGACATGGATCTACAGTTTATTTTATTGGAAGCCATGATTTTATTTCATCCTGAGCATGGGTATGCCCACCTCGGTGAGACAATTACTATTTTGTAGATGGCACCTCCTGATTTCTGGTCCCTGCGCTCACTTGTTTGGAACATTGGTGAAGATTGATACTGTATTTCGGCCATCAGATGCTCTTATGACCTCACACATTAGGGGGCATCTGTTATAACCCTAATTTTCACCAGACATGCTTTCCTGGCATCAGGCCATCTCATATTCCTTCTTTGCCAAAACACTACTGAACAACTCTTCTTAAAAATCCCTTTTATAAAGGCCCATGCACCCTGCTCCTTTACTACACACGTGTACATGCTAGATGACCCAAGACAACCCGTGTGTACCTACAAAAGCATGGAAAAGGGAAAGTTGTTGACGGAACACACAACTTTGGGCAAGTTAACTAAACCTTTAGGCCATGTACGGTCGGTCATTTGACCAAATACCTAGCTCCTTATAGCCCATAAAATAAGGGTTAAGGGTCCCATTTGAAAGGAGGAAAATCATAGTAAAGAAACTATACCCGATTGAGCATTCCCTTTGTCCCAACCTTTAGCCATCCTTGTGCAAGAAAAGTATAGAGCAAAGAAGTTGGAAGACATTTGAAGAGGAGCCTAGGATCAGGATCGAGGAGTAGTAGCCAACTTTATCATTATAAGGTATCATTGTGAATTTAATAAAATAATTTCTTTTCCCGTCCCCCCATATGAGATTGTCATTATTTGAATATTGATTGTATGATTGATTAAATCTCTAACCCATTAGTTCATAGACCAAATGCATGTGGAGTTCTTTGTTTGTCTTTTGTGAATGGAGGTCAGCATTGGGAGGAGAAATGCAGTCAAATAATCACCAAGCATGAAAAGGGATCGACATCAAACACGAAAAATAAGGTACATCAACTTAATCTCTTGAGCCTTGTATTTACATATGAGTGATGGGGGTTTAGGCATGGGATGATGATAAGAAGTAAGAATCTTTAGGTCATTTCTGCATGCATGATAAAAACCCTTAGTGCTAGTCCATAGGAGGGATTTCCCACCCACAACAAATAGCTTGTGCATCTTCAAGATTTCCTTCGCTATCTTGGGTTAGAAAATATTTTACCAATCATGTAATAAAACCAGACAATTTCAATCATATTTCAAGATCTATGTAATCTAACTTCAACTATAACAAAAAAGAGTATATTATTCATTTTCTATTCTATTTGCTCCTAAATAATAGAAAATTCAATCAAGATGATATCATGAAATGTGGGAAAAAGGAAGATATGTATACCTTTTTCATAACCTAACAAGCGCCTTTGTGAAGTTTCCCTGGTTTCTAGTATTTCAAGGATTCTTGAGAAGTTTGTATAGCATTGGATGAGATACTTGTAGATTATCCTTATAAATGGCCTACTCTCTTCTTTCTTTTTTGGTTTTCCTTCCTTAGGAGGATTTCTTCTTATCAGTCCTGGTGGTTTTGACTTCACCTTCTTCATCCTCAAACCCACCTGCTTCAGAGTCTACCTTAGATATCCTTTGGTTCTCTTCTTCTCTTGCATCATGCTGATGGGTTTCAGGAGAAGGATTTTCCTATCCCACTCGCTCTGGTTGGCTTTCATCTTGGGTTTCCTGGACTACTTCCTCTGCAATGTTCTCTAAGTTGGCATATCTATTTCCACTAGTTCTTGGAGGTTCTTGCATAAATTTTCTTTAGGGGAGGAGGATGATTTAGGGTTGGGCGGGTTTTTCTTGCCTTCATTCCTTAGTTCTGGGGCTGGCTTATTTTCCTTTTCTTTCTTGGCCTATTTCCATCCTTGGTTTTTTTCATTTTTTGGTTGGTTTTCTTGGTTTTGGGGACAATGCTTGAGGAAATGCCCATATTCGTGGCATCCCTGACACTTGAATGGGAGTTTCTTGTAGTCCATTTTTTTAAAGTAATACCATGACCCCACCATTAAATTTACTGCCTCTGGAAGTCCTGCTTATAATCCTACTTCTACATAGATCCTGGCGCAGGCGTATTGATCTTTAGGGCCTTCTTTTTCTATGTATTTCTTATAGATTTTAGGGAGTCAGTGTTCCAACAGTGGATTGGGAGATTCGAGAGCCAAACCCAGACTGGAACAACATTGGATATGTATTTTGAGTAATCAAAATATGGCATCCACCAGTTCAAATAGAGAGCTCATGGCACCATAAAGTAGGGCATGTTTCTGAAGATGAGGTCGTGATCTTCTTTAAGGGTGAATTTGAATAGAAAAAACTCTCTCCCAACCGAGTATAAGGTGACTTATTGAGAGATAAGAGGTCTCCAGTTTCTATGGACCCATCTTTCTATGGTTTTTGGAGAAGGCCACAGGCCCATGAACTACCCGATCAAGGCTCTTTATTCCAGAGAGAGAGCGACTCGAATAGTTTTCTCTGGCGGGAGAGAGACGTCGTGGATTTCTTCTAGTTTACTTACAAACTTAGGAGTAACTCCTTCGATCGAATTGTTTCCTTGTGAAGCTATCAATCAAGCAAAGTATTGAACTTCAGAAAGGGGACACAAAGGAGGAGGTTGGCTAGGAACCGCCCTTAGAGGTGGCCATGGCTTGGAAGCAGGTTGTGAATGACCTCGAAAAACCTCACCAGGGGAGCTCTCGAATCACGACCATAGTAATTTGTTTGTATTTTACTTAATAATGTTATTGACCTATTTTTTATCATTTGTTGGACATTGATAAAATTATATTATTATATTATTCTATCTGGTTTTGTAGCTCCCTAGATGGAAACTATCAAATTCTCCAAAGAATCCATAAAACTACAAATTGCATTCTCTATAGAACATTCAAATTGCTACAAACCCTCCTGCTAAGCCTTCTAAATATCTAACCACAATTTCTACAAACCCTCCTTCTACAAACCCTCCTACACTCTTTCAAACAATTTGTGGGTAGTGTTTACATTCTTACATTTAACATAACTAGTAATGACTACAATTCATGCAACCACATTTTATTAACGCATTATTTCAAACAATTTGCAGGCAACGTTAACATTCTCACAATTTTCATACATGTATGCAAAACCAATGCCCACCTAGCTTAAAATGGACACTAGTTAAAAAACAAGCAACTTATTTATAATTTTCCAAAGCAAACATGTTTTTTTTAACAATACAAAAAATATACTAACTACTTACCAAAGAAGAGAAATATTTTCAGAGCTGCACAGATCCCCTCCTTACGCTATGCCTTTCTCTTTAAAATGGAAACTCAGAATGACCCCTTTGATCTTGATGCGAGGGGTAAACTAGTTTATAGATAGGCTCTTCCATGGGTGAAACTGCAATTGGATCTTCTTCTCCCACCCCTGTACCTGGGGAATATGAAACAACTAGATATGAGATTGGCAAGGAACAACTAATGTTGTCAATTTTTTTTCTCTCTCCCTCGACAACATGCATTAGTCGAGCAAGTGTGAACAAGAATGAAAAAAAGTGGAATCATTAGATTTCAGTTGTAGGGTGATGGTTTACCCTGCCAGGGACTTCATAAAAATTCTAAATCCAAATAGGTAGTCGTTGCTCCTACTCCAAAACCCCTTGCGCTAACTATTGTGTCAACATTCCTAGCCATTCATAATCATTCCTCATCATTCACATTGTTGTAGTTCTTTTAAATCCCCATCAAGAAGTTGTATCGATCGAGAAGTGCTTGAATCTCTTTTCCACTCTCCTTTTCAATAACCAGTGCATCCCCGTCAAATGCATTGGGCATATCTACAATCCTTATCAATTGTCCGATGAGAATCAAGATCATGTCAGTGTGTTGAAGCCCTTTTATTGGAGTCCCAATGATTGAACACTGGTTTCTTCAGAACCATGAATTCAAACAACTAAGGTATTTTCATCCTAATCAATAATCAACATTACAAACAACCTAAGTTACCAAATATGCTTAGGGAAACCCGCACTTGCTTTGGACCATGGAATCTTGGGTTTGTATTGGATTCGTGGGCTTTTTTAATTTTTGGATCAGGTATGTTTCCTAAAATAGGATATGTTTCCAACATAATTTTATCCAGATACCAGTGACATAATTGTGGAAAACTTACCCCCCTAGATTCATATTTTGAACAATTTTTACAATCATCATCTATAGGAAGAGTGAGCACACAATTTACATAATAATTATTTTCTAACTTTGGAAAAATTTGAGCCATTTGTTCCCAAGTGTCTCAGTTGAGCACTTTAGAGTTAGCATTAGATTATTTGTGATCATCATGTTTATATCAATATTGTTTTTTATCAGTTTTGTAAATTGAGTTGTCTTTAGTGTAGTCTATCTTCTAGAGAACTATAGCAGCAAAATGACTCTTTTAAGCTACAACTATGCTCACAGGCCTGTGGTCAGAGTTTCTATGTAGTCACCACATGGAAATTATACCCACAGGCCCGTGGGCATAGTTGTAGAGAGATGAAAATATTCCCTCAGGCAAGTGGGCAAATTTATAGATTCTACAACTCTGTCCATGTTGTAAATAGAGGCAACTTTGCCCACAGGCTAGTGGGCAGAGTTGTAGATAGATTGAACTCTTCCCTTGGGCCAGTGGGTAGAGTTGTAGATGCTACAACTCTTTCCATGTTGTAAATAGTTGCAACTCTACCCATACGCTAGTGGGAAGGGTTATAGATGCTACAACTCTACCCATAGGCCCATGGGAAGAGTTTTATCATCTACAAATATGTCCACGGGCATGTGGGAAAAGTTGCATCTATTTACAACATGGACATATTTGTAGCATCTACAACTCTGTCCAATGGCCTGTGGGCATAGTTGAATCTATCTACAACTCTACCCAGAGGCATGTGGTCATATTTGTAGCATCTACAATTCTAACCATTGGCATGAGGGTAGAGTTTCATCTATCTACAACTCTTCCCACATGTCAGTGGGCAGTTTTGTGGCATCTAGAACACTACCCATAGGCATGAGGGTAGATTTGTAGCATCTACAACTCTTCCCACTGGTCTGAGGGTATATGTGTATCTGTCTACAACTTTTCCCACATGACACAGGTGAGTGGGTAGTGTTGTATCATCCACAACACTTCACAGAGTCTTGTGGATAGAGTTGTAGCATCTACAACTCTTCCCATTGGCCTAAGGGAAGAGTTTCATTTATATACAAATCTTCCCACCTACAACATTTCCCACAGGCATGTCAGAAGATTTGTAGATGCTAAAACACTTCCCACAATCATGTGAGAATAGTTTCATCTACAACTGTTTCCACAAGCCTATGGGCAGAGTTGTGGCATCTACAACTCTACCAACATGCTTATGGGCAGATCTGTAGATGTTTTGGGTAGAGTTATAGATTATACAACTTTGTCACTGCTACAAATTTTCCCACAGGACCATGGGAAGAGTTGGAGAATCATGCTACAAAACTTCCCAGAGGTCTGTATCGTTAGGATATGGATGGGGGAAGTTTGATGGATTAATCATTGTATCATCCCCTATGACGTCCATTCAACTAGTATATTGTGTTCTTTAGTAAGTGATACCTCATGCATGCAACGTGTAAATGGAGCTAATGTTACCCCTTATGCCCTCCCCCACACCACCTTAGGCTCTAACCTAATGAGGACATCAACTCTATAGCACCAATGACATCCAAGATAAATCAATTTCTAGAAATCCACAAAAAATAAAAAAAATCAAATCTATACTTGAACCATGGCCTGGACAAATATTAGAATTTTGTATGGTTAGGTTAATAGATCTATGTGATTACTATATGTACCGACCTGGACATAATAACCATGAATAATTTAGTGAAAAAATAATATATCCTCCCTCACTATGGTATTAACATTTTCTTAGAGTTGTATGTGTGTTTTGTAAATCACATTTCTTTTAATTTTTTCTTTTGTGATATATTCTTAATTGTAAGCTTCTTAAACTTAGTAGTGTATTCTTTATTGAGGTTGTTGAATATTGAGTAATTCAAAATCCCACCTTGTCATCAAATATATTTTCTTATGTCAATGTGATAACATCCTCCTTCACTATGGTACTAACCTTACCTATGGTATCATTGCTATGTCTTGTGGGCCCTCTTTGCTTGTGATTGTTATCTATGTGATGTATTGAAAGTGTCATTGTTTTTAGATTTCTGTGGTGAGGAGTTTCGAAGTTATTTGTCGGATAATCCATAGTTGGTGTCATTTTTTTCATAGACGTTTCAAATCCCAATCGGGATTCATCATCATGACTAATTGTCAATTGATAGTTTGTTGATCTTAGTCAATTAATAGTTAAGATGTAGGATGCTTATATATTTAACCCAGGTCGTCTTGTCTAAAACCTGATTTGATTGATGAGGATCTCTAAGTTGGTTGATTAATGGGTGCCAAAATCTACTCACCTCTAGGCCACCATATATGTTCATATTGTTGGGGTGCTTGATTATTTCTAGAGCTTATCTTAAGTGTCTCATGTAGTAATGATCCTCTTTTTCTATTATCTTCATATCCTCAAGGAAGACATGATGTTTGGTATTAAGTGAGTTTTGTGCTAAGTCCAAGGTGCGAATGCATTCATTTCTAATGTCTGCCTCATGTTCCTTAATCCTTACCTGAAATGATCGTCTGGTTTCCCCAATGTAACATTTCCCACATGAACAAGATTTTATTACAATGACATATTTCTATAGTGGTATTTCGTTCCACATTAATAATTATTCTATGTGTGTCTTGGGTGTATGAGTTGTGAATAACCCACATGGATAACAATTGCAAGGAAGGTGATTTATGAGGCATTCCTTGAGCCATTTTGTTTTCCAATGCAAACACTAGCTTTGCAGAGAAAATCCTTCAATTTATGTGATAGCATCCTTCCTCACTCTAGGACTAACATCATAAGCTGTCTCAATGGCATGCCTTCCAATTTATCACTACATCTTGTTGCAATGCCATATCCCTATCAATGGTATCAATATCATGCATTACAATCTATTACTATAACATATTACAATACTTATTAGTGGTATCAATATTGTGCCTTGCAAGCAATAAATATAATAGTATATAGTCATTATCTTAATACAAGTTATTATTACAATGGCATATCATTATTGACTTAATACAATCTACAAGCAATGTACATTGAGCTATGCAACATTTATGGCACTATATGAGTATATATACATTGTTCAAAATATGTGAATATACATCAAATTGTGCACATACACTAGCATACATGTTGCAAATCTTGGTTCATATTGATTTCTAATACTAAATTTACATATCTCAGTGATGGACCCTTAATAGGGCCTTGTAATTTAAATATTTATTGTGCATAGGGGATTCATAATTTGAATAGTTATTTGGTCTTCGTAAAAAGTGTATTTTTTTCAATGGGTTTGTGTTTTAGTTGTGAAGATAGTGACATGTTAGGATTCCCTTGAGGCATGAGTAGGCCATTATGGTTAGGTGCAAGTCCTAAGTGTCTTTTACAAAATAGTACCTTATGTTGTGGAAACTCAACAATATGGACATGCTTGTGCTAATTATTCCTACTTTGAAAAATGATTTATAGAATAATATCTTTACGGAAACAACTTTGTTGAAGTAAAGTGATTTGCCCCTCAAAATGTGACTTTTTTGAAATGATACCCCTTGTTGCGACAACTTCACTGAATGGATGTGTTTGTGTTAATGGTTTTCCTTTGACAAAGTAATACCCCCTCTCATGACAACTCAGGAGAAAAAATGTTCTTGTGTTAATGGTTTTCCCCTCCAAAAGTGATTTTGACAAAATAATACCCCATATTGCAACATACTACAAAAAATCCCTGTGATTAGCTCCCTTTTTTGCTTCCACTGGTTGTTTTAATGTATTTTTATCCACTTTTTTTCTAAGGTCAGTGCTATTTATAGGGAGGGCACTATTTATGGATCTATTTGCGTCAAGCAACATAAGTGGGTGCTAAACTAGGAGTTATTAGTGTCTAGTTTAGTGCCCCAATTAGCGCCTAATTTAGATCCCTATTTAGCTCCTAGTTTGGCTCCCAGTTTAGCTCCTAGTTTATCTCCCAATTTAGCTTCCAATTTAGCTTCCAGTTTAGCTTCCAATTTAACTCCCATTTTAGCTTCCATTTTAGCTTCGTTTTTAACTTCTATTTTGGCTTCCAATTTAACTCCCAATGTCCCTAAATAGTAATTTTCTTGATTTTTTTAGGGTTGAGTGGATAGGGGCTTTGGGGATTAGGTTACTTATGGATTTGAGGTCTAGGGATTAAGTGTTAATGGATTAGGGGTTACCATTTAAGGGATTAAGGGTTCATGTATCAGGGGTTGCATTTTAAGTGATTAAGGGTCAATGGATAATGGATTTGGGGCTTAGGGGTTAGGTAGGTTAATGATTAACTGATTATGGATTATATATTGTCAAGGGATTAATGACATCCATCAACCCTTAGTACACATAATCATTGATATCACCCACGTCTCATTTTCATCATCTATCATTTCCATATGTAGAATCTTTGTCAGAATTGATCTCTTGAAATTCCATGGAACTTCCAATATACCCATCTCAAATATTGTCTTCCACCGACCCCTCACAATGAGCAGTGAATGGGGCCAACGTTGAAATTTCTTCAGTTTGTCCCTGTATGCATCGAAATTTGACATGGTTAGACTAGACACATGCGTTGATGGTATGGGAGGGTTTCAAGACTCAAGGATGTATGATGTCCCCACATAATCTTTGAGATCGTCCATGTTTTCATAAACTTTCATAATGAATGTCTCATTGTCATCATTTTTCATTTCCATCTGTAGAATATTTTTTGGAACTCTCTTGAAATGTCACGGAACTTCCAATTCACCCACAAATAATTTCCTACACCAACCCTGCATAGTGAGCAGTGAATGGTGCCAACATTGAAATTTCTTCAATATGTTTTTGTATGCGTCGAACTTTTGCACGGTTAGACAATACACATGCCTTGACGGTATGGGAGGGTTTCAAGACTAAAGGATGTCTGATTTTCCCACATAATCTTTGAGATCATCCACATTTGCATCAACGTTCATCATGCACGTCTCATTTTCATCATTCGTCATTCCCTTCTATAGAATCGTTGTCAACCATATGATCATTACCCCTACTATAATCATTACGCCTACTATCATCATTATTGTCAACCATATGATCATTATATTCATGATTATTTCCATCCCCAAAGAAACATGTAAGAATTTCATTAAATCCTTCTTCATGTATTGCATGTTCAATATCATCATCATCATTAAAGCTATGTGGAATGTCATCATTGTATGCTAATCTCATCAGCTCTTCAAACTTATTAACTAGTAGTATTCTCTTTAATGTTGCTCTTTTCACCCTAGTATGGTTTAAAGGATGGTTTGGATCATCTTGTCCAAATCTCAATAACCCAGTTTGATCTTGGGTATTAATAGGTGGATCATCAATTTCTTCTACCTATCAACATACACAAGAATTATTTAATGTTTGGCAAGAATTGGATAAATCATAATTGTATCAATTTCAAAGAAATATAATCAAATATATTGTATTAACCAATAAGAATATAGAATATATGAACATATATACATCAATTGAATAACGAAATATTATTTTATATACTACTTCTTTTATTCAATAATTTAAAATAAAACACAATTTTGACAACAATTGGAGACAATGTGTATACATATTTGAATTTAGACCATATGCTGACATGCTAGGCTTATATTCTACTAGCCTTTTCCATTCACCACTGTAATATGATGGACCATAATATGGCATTAATCTCCTAGTGGTTTGTTGTGAATTGTTTCTATTTTTAGATCCCACATGGACATTTTGGACAATAAAGAGGCCCAGAGTTTCTCCATGAATATTGGAGGGTCATATCATGTAGTTGTATCCCCAAAATTGAAACACCTCATACACTCTAGGTAGTTTTTTATCAATGGGCCAAGCACAATATAATTGAAAATCAAATTAAATAACATAGTATTGTACCATAGATTTGAAATCTATTATCTTAGAATAGGATTCTTGGACCAAACCAAACTATATTTCTCATCCCTAATCCTTAGATGAATATGAGATAATGTTACACATAACATTTCCATTGTGCTAAATTCTCTCTTGCAAATCCCAAGAATGTCAATACCAATACCATACCATACCATACCAATACCATACCAATACCATACAATATCATTACCAATACCAATACCAATACCATACCATTGCATACCAATAACAATACCAGTAACAATACCAATACAATTACCATACCAATACCATACCATTGCATACCAATACCAATACCATTTCATAACATTGCATGGAAATGGTATGCATTGGAAATGATATGCACACCAATTCCATACCAATACCAATACCATACCAATATCAATACCATACTATACCATACAAATACTAGTAACATACTATAACATAACAATACCAATACCATACTAATATCAATACCATACTATACCATACCAATACCAATACCATACCAATAGAAATACCATAGTATACCATGCCATACCAATACCAATACCAATCATGATGCAAGAGTATCTCTCTACCTCAACACGTGCCAGTTGATTAGCACGAGTGGTGTGAATTCAAGGAAAGGAGAGGCATCACCCTCTCATTCTTCCTTCGAGAATCTAAATTGTGATTAAGGAAATAAATGTTGACAGGTTGATAGAGAAAATTTTTACCTTCACACAAGTTTTATATGAGGTCACCATTAAGTGGTTGATGGTAGGAGGGATCTGCATCCGATTCGGATCAGATTTCCATCATTGTAGTGTGCCCTTAGATAGGTGTTTTCAATGGTGATTAGACACCACTAGATTAGCTTGGAGGGAGGTCCATCGAGTCCCTCTTGTAAACTATTGTATTATTTCCAGTAGAGCATACATAGCAGATAGAAATAGGAGATAGATAGTTGAGGAAGAGTCAAGTCTCATTTGTAGTCTCGATTGAAATGGACATTCCACCATTAATAGAAAGTAACCATTTTTCTTGTTTTCCAATTTCAGTGTAATGGATATTTGATTATGAATTTAATTCATATGCGTGTATGTTGTAGATGTATGTTAGAAATCATCTGCAGGGATAGAATTATAATATTCTATCTGTGAGTGTGTTGGATTAAGTCTAGTTCTCAAGGCTAAGTGCAAGGAGTGCATGACGGAGGGTAAAAACTCTGTGATCCGATGCAAGGAGTGTGTGTCTGAACTCGATTGAGTCAGAAGAGAAGCTGCCAGGAGGGAACACTAGGATAATTCACAGACTTAGAGGGAAATTTCAAGGTGGTTGGGTACCTTGGAAAGAAAGACTGTGTGGGAGGAAGCACAATGTAGAGTTACTAAATACTCTTTAATACTCTTCCAGGAGAGCATAGAGAAAGTATGGGTGCATATAGGAGAAACACATTCTAAAGTGTTGTAATCATTGAGAAAACCCCAGGGTTGTTGAACACTCTCAGGAAGGAAGTCTTTGTAAGAGTGCATCGACAAAGGAAAGGAGATGCCTTAATAATTCTAGAAGGGCTAAGGGAGAAGCCATCAAAATGCTTAGCTGAGCACAAGGAGTGCACCAAGGACATAGTAAGTTCATGTTACAATCTCATGAGGAAGATTGTTAAGTTGCAATGAGGGCACCATAAATTCCACTAAAGGATGTAGAGGAACAGGGAACCTTGGAGGTTTCAAGCTGAGAAAAGTCGTAGAAGAATTTGGGTAGGAATATGCAAGGAGTGTAGAAGAAGGCCTAGAACGGTCTGAGTCTCGGGCATAAATTGCGCTAAGTGTGAAATAAGGTCAAGGAATTTCTGAAGTCTCAAAGACCGTGAAATCATCCATCGTCAGGCGGAGATAGGTTGCAGAAGATCAGGAGATCCAAGAGTTGGAACTCTGGGAGGTTTTCCAAGAGCAAACATAGATCTTTGCGAAGTTGTGAAGAGTGGCTTGAATCTAGGTCATTGGACCTAGAAGGGATGCGTGGAAGAAATCTGCACGAGTCAGAGGAGCAGTACTCTGGGAGATATTAGAGGAGGATATTGAGAGAATCCTGAAGGCTAGAGTCTAAATAGATCGTAGCCATCAATCAAAAGGAGGGATGGGGATCGTTGATCCTCGCACCATTTGAGTTCACTGATTTAGAGTTTGGGAACATAAGAGTTGGTTGTCGAGGGAAGAGTTGAAACTCGAAGCCCGAAGCATGTTGTGTGGTTGAGGACCAGGACACAGGATGAGGTCACGTGAGAGAAAGGGCCTGGAATGGAGAGTCGAATACCTCCACCAAATTTCTTCAGAGGGCCAAGAAGAGAGTCGCGGAGTTAAGAGGACCCTCACTTTGGAGAAATAAGGACCTATGATAGATTTATTGTGTTCCAACATGGAGCTGAAGAGTCAATCTAACTCAGGTGTTCAAAAACAATCCTAGACTGGGAGGTCACACATCTCTGAAGGGTGTGGGGTCTGTTGGTGTATAAATATGTTCAATATATTACACTCATTTATATGTCAATCCAAGATTCGTAATCAAAAGAGTTGTTACACTATATGTGTCGAGAATAGGTAACCTACCTATCTTTGTTGTATCTATCTCAATATGGAAGTAATTAATAACATAATACTCTATTTCTAGAATTTCTGAATGTTTCACAAAACTTTAAACTTAGAAGAGAAAACTGATAACAAAACTTCTCAAGCAAATAGTCAATCAAAAGGTTCTTTCTTAGGTGACAAGTTTGTTCATTCCAGGCTCATGAATTAGAGAGATGAACTTAAGATCTTGTTTCCTATAGCATTTGAAAACAATGATTAACAATCAACTTTAGTCACTCTTTAAACATAATTCAATCTAAACTATATTCTATTCAATCAAACCTTCTTTAGTACAGGGAGCAGCCAACATGACTGAGAGACTTCATTATGAAACATGAAGATAAGAGATAAATTCATATGGTTCCTATACTACTGAGAACACCACAGTGACAAACTCAAAATAATAACATTTTCTTAACAATCCTACACATCAAACTTTTATAAATTAAATTTTAACCTGCAACAGTAGAAAAAGAAACTATGTATTTGGTCTAATAAATGATTACTCACACTGATTTAAAAACAAATGATTCTATGTTGAACTTTAAAATGTATTTGAATTCACTGACAACACACAACTGTTAAATACTCACACAATCACACAAAGCATGTATAGGGAGGTTTACCTTGGTTGGGGCGGTGGGCCCTTGCCGAGCCAACAAGGTACCTCTTAAAAAGATACAAACTAAAACATTCTAATCATAGTCAGGAATTGCACAACAAATCATTTTCATTTCTTCAACTTGTAAATTGAATCAGCAGTTCATCATCTCGTACATTAAAACAATATGTATTTTTTGGTTCTTGCTACTTGCTTCATTACATCCATCTTATTCTATCGCCTATACAACATCCCTTGTAAATAAGGTGAGCCGATACTATCAATATCTAAGGATAAGTATAAAATAGTTTTTAAAATATCACAATTGGTATTTCACATTGAATCTCTAGGGATGGACTTCATCCTCATGACACAAAGTGCATGAGTGATGAAGTCTATCATGATCTCGAAAACTACTTTAGATACTTTGATCCAACTGACTTCTTGGAATCTCCATCATTCTACTCATTCAATAGGTGAATTCTGGAAAAAGGGGTTTGGTACCAGATACACACAATCACAACCTTGAGTACCAGATCAGGTGCATGGGTAGTATCAGAATAGTGAAAGATAGGTGCTGGTACCGGAATAACGCAAGACTTGTGCCTGTACTGGAATAGTGCAATACTAGTGTTGTTACTAGAATAGGTGCCCAATAAGTACTAGAATGGGTGAAATATTAGTACCGGATCAATGTTGTGCGGGTTTGTTGGTACCAGATAAATGTTGTGTGAGTATCGGAATGCACTATAGTTATAATACTAGAATAGTGAGGTACTAGATCAAAACTTTCTATCCAATGCATGGTTCTTTGCAAGTTCTTATTTCAGCTTCCCAATCTTTACTATCAATTGTTTTTTCCTTAGAGATTTGTCCAGACTAGATGTGGTTGTTTTCTTAATCACCTTCTCTCATGAATCCTTTCCCTTTCTCAAACCCCTCAAGGTTTCTGTCAGCAACCCCTTTGTCTCACTAATCGTAGCTCCATAGCCACTTTATTTTTCTAGAGAATCTGGGATATCAATGGGCTCTCTTTGAAGAGAAGGCATATGTGGAACTGTTTTCTTCTTGGCCATGCTTCATGTGGTCCTTAGTATAGGAAGTGAGACTTCCTTAGATTTTCTGATAGGAATGGAAGTCTCCTCAAACAACTTCCTCTTTTTCATATTAATGGTAGTTATAGGCCTGGACACTTGTTTCTCCTGTGTTGATTTGATTTTTATATTGAAGGACCGAAGTGTGGGTCCTGGAGTTTGTCCTTGCTGATCAATCCTTATTTCCAATCTGTAAGATTGAGGTGTAGGTTCGAAAATTTGTTTCTTTTGATCCTTCCTCATTTTGAGTTTCCCTTTGTCTCCACTTTTCATCTTAGGGGTTTCTTCTAACTCAATAGCTAGTTTTTGAGGAGACACAATAACTGCCTTGGAGGTATTTTCCAACTCAACCGATTCTTGAGAGGGTTCAACAATTGCTTCAGGGATATCATGTGAAATCTCCTATTGATCTATCTTCTTCCTCTTTTGTTTCTTACTCTATGGAAGTTGATATTTAGGACTTGAGGTTGGGCTGGGTACTTTAGACTGGGTAGTCTTCTCCTTCTTAGATGTGGTGGGTTATTCTAGGATACATTCTTCTAACACATTCTCCTTTTGACCCTTTTCCTTTCTTTGCATGTTGAGGTCATGGGTTTTTTCCAGCTGGCTGGCTAGTTCTGGTGATAAATCAATTGTTTCCTTGGGATCACTTTCTGATCATTCCCCTAGCTCATGGTCCTTATTCTATCTTTTATCTTTTGGAATCGAGGTTGGACTTATTTTTTGAGATTGGGTGGATTTATTTTTTCTAGATGTAGTAGGTTCCCCTACAACAAAATTTTCTTTCTCTCGTCCCTCAATAGGTTGGGATGAGCTGGGTGTACCAATGGCTTATTGACCCTCTGATTACTTTCCTCTGTCTTTCTTTGCCTTTCTGTTGGATCCCTCACTGTGTATTCTTGCTTCATGTTCCTCTACAGATTTTTCATTCTTTCCTGATCAAAATTCTATTGGAGTAGTTCCTTCCAACTATAACCTTGTGTCCTCAAGGCATGGACAACCAAAAGTTTTATTAGGCATGTTGGAAAATTGATTAGGGGGGGGGTGAATCAGTTGTTACTATGCTTAAACAATTATGCCCATTTTAAACTCTTCATAGGACACTCAATGATGATCACAATGAAGAAGAGAAGTAAGCAATAGAATATTAAACACCAATCACACACATGAAATATACAGAGACAGATATTTCCTGAGGAAACCCATAAAGGGAAAAACCTCTTCTTTTTGATATGATAAGTAATCTTTATTTTATTTACATTATCATACTTATGATCTCCAACTCATTGTGAGGCTACCACCTCTGTTTTGCAATATGAAACTTGTTGAGAGCACCAACTCTCTGGATTCTCTAGAACCCACTAGAAGGAAGCACCACCTCCCTAATTTTTCTAGTACCCACTAGAAGGAAGCACCAACTCCCTAAGTGTTCCATCACCAACTGTATGGAAGCACCAACTTCCAGTCACATAGGCACCGACCTGTATAACATAGAACAATAGTTCTCCTTTGCACCACGCTGCCACCCTGGTTTTTCTAGCTGCAACCAGATGGAAGCTACAACTTCTCGTGTTCAAGCACCCACTTGAAACTCTGAGGACACGAATCCTACCTAGCACCTCCCTACCACCTTGAAATATAAATCTTTGATTTCTTGAATTTATTATAGTGATACAACATTTATCTATGGCTTACCCATCTCATCATTGTTCTTCTACACTGATCTTCTCTGTCTGCATCAATGTCTCTCTGCTTGTCCCACTTTTGTTTTTTGTTCTCCTTTATTTTATGCTATGTGCACCATCTCCATTCTATGCACTATGCCTCTTCTGTGCAATTTAGATGTTTCCCACAACATGATTTTTCCCCGTGTGAAATTACTATCAAAAGAAGATACCTCCTCTTCTTTGTTCTGTGTATATTTATAATGCCCAATCCTCTACTAGATAATACACCTAACTCTTCATCTACTCTAGCGATTACACTTATTTTGTTCTTCATCCATGGCTGTTATGCTGAGACTCTTTGGATTCTCTAGAAGCTACAGTCTTCGACTCTTTTCCATCTATCAATTGTCTCTATTCCGAGTCTTCATTCCACTGACAGATACCTTGAGACTCTTCAGCTCCACTGGAAATCACCATGAGATTCTTTGAATTCTCTGGTAGATGCAATCAGTCATTTTCTATAGTTACAAATGGTCTGTCTCTAGTAGTTACAGAGAGAACCTCTGTGCGCTCATACCTGTGGCACCTTTTCCCATTTTGAGAAAACTTCACAGTGGAATTATCTTTTCTATCTAAGCCCGTTCCTTTCATATGACCATCGACGGAGACCCTACGCCTAACCAACATTCGTTTAATGATTTCTCATTTTGGGTGATCGAATGTGAGTCACCTCGATTTTCCCAAGTCGTGAAACTTCGAGGTGGATCCTAGCAACTCTATATGCTTCCCTTTTGTTCTGCTGATGTGACCACTAGTTGTGACCACAACCCTATTCGAAAAGGCATTTCACGATTTTGGCGATCTATGTTGTAAATCCTAGTGACGTGCTAGATCCTCTCTTAACCTTCATCAATGTGATCACCAGCTGTGACCAGAGGTCAAGCAAGAGAGGTGCATTGCGATTTTGCATATTGCAAACTCCTGCTATGAGTTTCCTTCGAAACTCCCAACTCACAAAATATTAAATAATCCATATCAGATCAACGGTTCATATCTTTCCCTTTGATGGATGGATGCGATCAAATAGTAGACTCAGACTTCATATCAGATCAATGGTCCATATCCTCGGTAATTTGATGACTCAGATCATTTCACAAATTAACATATCGCGAGTTCCTATAACTCTCAACTTTGACTTTTCTAGTTTGCAAGTTAGGGAAATGATGATCTCTCGCCATGTGTCTTCTAGATCCAATGGTTGTCATCATATCGCGACCTCGCACCTCACGAGTTCCTGCAAATCTGCCTTTGACTTTCCTAATTTGTGAGTCGGTGAAATGATGATCTCTCGCCATGTGTCCTCTGGATCCAATGACCCAAATAATTTTTCAACCTCACATATTGCAAGTTCCCACAACACTCACCTTTGACTTCTCTAGTTTTCGAGTCAGTGAAATTCCAATCGCTCGCCACTTGTCCTCTGGCTCCAACGAACATGATTCCTTTGCAGCTTTGGAGTGTTGACTGACTCCTGGGCTTATCCTCCTTGCAGATCCACTATATCTAAGAGTTTTTGGTCCTTCTCACTCCTATCTGATGGTTGAGATCTAATATCCTCCTCTTCATGCTCCCCGTGTATGGATTCTGAACTGACGGCCACTATCGCTCCTCCTCCTGAGCTTATGCATCCTCCTGACTTGGATGAATTTCTATGTGTCAAAGGCCTCGACCTTTGATCCTTATGTGAGCCTTGATGTATGGGATCTCATTTGTGCATCTCAAAACACTATCTCTCTTGATATTTGCAAAAATTTACTCTCGGCCCTGGCGCCCACTTGCGCTCTAAGTGCAACTATGCACTATCTCTTCTAAGCTTTCTCGTCTCTACTCTTCTAAGTCTTCACTATTTTTCTTTCCATGCACACTCTACCTGTAAACCTGCCAACATAATTTTTGTTCTTACCATCAATGACAAGCACACTCTGCTTGTAAACATGCCAACAATCTCCCCCTTTGGCATTGATGGCAACCTTGAACGACTGAACTGTTCTACTTAGATATCCAACTGCAACATCCAGACCTTTTCCCCCCCTTTAACATCAATGTCAAAGAAAACATGCTCCCCCTAATTTTTTGCAGTAGTTTTTAGAGGTATCATATATTCAACCAATACATACTCCCCTCGACAGGATGGACCCTCTTAGGTTGATAGTGAGTCCATGCCCAAGTTCTGGCGTAGATACTCAAACTAAGCTTGTGCAAGAGGTTTAGTGAAGATATCAACAATCTGATCTTTAGATGGAATATAATGAAAATAAACCACAAAGTTGGTTACCTGTTCCCTCAAGAAGTGATACTTAATGGGTATATGCTTTGTCTTGGAGTGGAAGACAGGATTCTTTGACACACTAATTGCATTGGTATTATCACAATGGATTAGAATCGGTGCAGTATAATTTACCTCCTAGTCTGAAAGTGTCTAAATCATGCACAATACTTCGGTACAACAGGTGGCAACTGCAATGTATTCATATTTTGTAGTTGATAAGGAAATGGAACCTTGCTTCTTTCTCAACCATGATAGAAGGGAATCTCCTAAGAAGAATGCACCTCCACTCATTCTTTTCCTTTCAAACATGCAGTTAGCCCAATCAACGTCTGAATAGACTGATAGTTGAAAATTATGATTCCTAGGATACGATAGGCCGTAGTCCATTTTTCCCTTAAAGTATTTTAATATTCTTTTGACATCTAACAAATGACTCTGCTTAGGTGCATCCTGATACCTTCCTACCATTCCAACATCATGCATTATGTCTGGATGGGATGTTGTGATATACAATAGGATGCATATCATATACCTATATGAACTTTGATCAACATTAGGTGAAACATCATCCTTTCTTAACTTACATCCAATGACCATAGGCGTTCTCATAGGTTTAGAATCTTCCATTTGAAACCTTTTCAACATTTCGCTTAGATACTTTTCCTAAGAAAGAAATATCGCTTCGGACCTCTGAGTAATTTTCAGACCAAGAAAAAATGATAGTTCCCCTATCATAGAAATTTCAAATTTAGACTACATCGTACAAGAAAACCATTGTACCAATGAAGCATTATTACTACCAAAGATGATGTCATCTACATAGACCAACACAATGAGAAGATCATTACCCTTTGTTTTGAGATATAGATTGTTGTCAATTGTTCCTCTCTTGAATCATTTGTCTTGTAGATACGTATCTAGTCTGTGATACCAGGCACAAGGAGCTTGTTTCAACCCATATAAGGCTTTCTTCAGCTTGCACACAAAGTTAGGGTTATCTAACAGTTGGAAACCTTTTGGTTGTTCCATATAAACTTCTTCTTTTAGATGTCCATTTAGAAAAGATGAATTGACATCCATTTGATAAAATTTAAACTTCTTATGACAAGTGTAGGCAAGAAACATTCTAATAGCTTCTAATCTTTCTACATGTGAAAATGTTTCATCAAAGTCCAGTAATTTTGTTTGAGCATATCCTTTGCAGACCAATCTAGACTTATTTATTACAATATTTCCTTTCTCATTCATCTTATTTTGGTAGACCCATTTGGATCCTATTAAATTTTTATTTGCTAGCCTAGGAATGAGTTCCGAAGTGTCATTCTTTTCAATCTGGTACAGTTCCTCATTCATTGATTTTAACCAGTTTACATATTCAACGGCTTCATTGAAGTTCTTGGGTTCCACCATGGATATGAAGGCTATATGTGATCGCTCGGTGTTTTTGATTATCCTTCTCTTGGTTTGTACACCTTTGTCTTTCTCACCAATTATCTAACTTGCAAGATGATTCTTTTGAGTAATTCTGGATGAAGAATTTGATGACGTTTGTTGATTTGAGTTTCCCTAAGTATTTGCATCTTCATCTGACTCAGAGTCTTCTTATTTTGATTCTTGGACTTGCTCATCTTCAACATCATTTATATCCTCTGTTTTTTATTCAGTATTGTTCACCTCTCTTATTGGGACTCCTTCATCAAATTCCATGTCAATACAATCAACCAATTTATGCAGCCTCTTATTATAGCATATGTATCATTTACTGTTTGTAGCATACCCTAAGAATATGCCTTCATCAGCCCTGTCATCATATTTTCCAAGGTTCTCATTATTATTCTTTATGTAACACTTACTCCCAAAGACTTTGAAGTGTTTGATTGAAGCAGGTCTCCCATACCATAGTTCAGCAGGTGTCTTGTCACTGTGTGGTCTGGGGTGGGATTTGTTAAGAAAATGGACTGTTGTGTGTATTGCTTCTACCCAATAGGTTTGACCAATGTTCTTCTCATTCATCATTGACCTAGCCATTTTTTGAATTGTTCTGTTTTTCCTCTCAACTACTCCTCTATCTGATCTTACTTCCTTTAACCTCTTTCCTTTTTAATTCTCAGTTAAAGCCTTAAATATTTTAAATTTCTCAAATTCTTCAGTTTTTTCTTTGAGAAAAGCAACCCAAGTAAGTCTGGAGTAATCATCAATGATTAGCATAAAGTAGTTTTCCTTCCATGTGCCTTCCTTTATTGATGGTCCACATAAATCCATATGAACTAATTGGAGTGGTTTCTCTGTTAAAGTAGAGCTCTTGGATTTAAACTGTGTCCTGGTTAGCTTTCCTTCTTGGTAGGGTTTACACACAAAGTCTTGTGGATTTGATATTCTTGGAAGATCTTTTACTGCCTCAAGATTTTTGATCTTGATTAAGTGGTCAAATTTTAGATGTCCAAGTCTCCTATGACATAACCAAATTTCATCATGTTTTCTTAGATGACACTCTTCTTTATCTTCTTTCAGCACATATACATTGTTTTATGTCCTTATTCCTTTAGCCACCACTTGTCTTGAGTTTACAGACTTTATCTTACAATCCTTGGAAGTGAACACCACTTCACATCCTCTGTCACACATTTGACTTGCATTGAGAAAATTATGTTTCAACCCATCTACAAGAAGAAAATCTTGGGCTTTTCCTTTACCATTACTCAAACTCACCATCCCTTTACCCTGGATTATACCTGGTTCATCATTTCCAAAGGTTACATTTCTTATTTTTCTTTTACTTATAGACAAAAACTTATCCTTGTCTCCAGTCATGTGCTTGGAACATCCACTGTCTATATACCATGGGTCTTTTTTTTTTTGAGCTGAAAGTACTAGACCACATTTTTCACTTTCTTTCTTTTTCCATGTGCTGACATTTTTATCTAAAGGATTTATCCTTAGATCTGCCTTGTACTTCTTCAAATATAAGTTTTCAACTTTATGGCCGACGTTATGACAGTTATAACATTCGAGCTCATTGTTCAGTAGGTCAAAGTGATTGGTGATACATTGTCTATTCATTGGCTGCTTTGTTCTATGTTTTAAAGATTGTCTATTTCTTGACCTCCTCAGTTGCATGTCTCTAGACTTAATTTGACAGTTTACAATCTTATGACCAAAATTAGAACAATAAAAATAGTATCCATGAAAGAAATTTTGGTAGTTGAAGGATGGCCTTCTACTTGGAATTTGTTTCTCCATCTTCTAATCTATTTATTTCTGATCAGGGATCATATTTTCTTTATTAGATTTAGGTGACAGAGTACTCTCATGGTCTGATTGTCTGCTGACTTGGAACTTGATCATCTTTACCGATTCTTTGCTTTCTGGCTATTTGCCTCTTGAACCATTTACATAACCTAAAACAGTCTTCAACAACGAAGATCTTTGTTTGCTCAAAATGTCATTTAGTTATGTTGTGGCTTTAATGCTTGGAAGGTTTTGAAGATACAATGTTTTAAACTTCTCCATCTCTTTTCTATTTTTTAGTACCTCTTCTTCCAAGGCTTCACATCTTTCCTTCTTTTCTGATAACTGTTGTTTCAGAATGTCCTCTATTTTCTTTGCCTCTTATAATTCCAATTTTATTAGGGAAAAGGCTTCATTAGGTTCTTTATTGTCTTTCTCAACCTGTATCAACAATTGTTTTTTCTTTTTATTCTTAGATCTGAGTCTAGCAATTTATTCTAGAGCACTGATCAGTTCTCCTTCCAGGTCAACCATAGCTTCTTCATCATCAAAATTACTTCATGTTATTTTATTATCATAATCCTCTTGGGCCATCATAATAAATTCATTAACCTTATCTTCACATGAGGATTCACCATCTATTTCTTCTGAAGAGTCATAATTGTTTACACATAAACTTTTCTTTTTACCAAATCTCTTGGGTTTGAACTTCTTTTCACCTTCATAATTCCGAGCCTGCTTCTTGTCTGGACACTTAGATGCAAAGTGACCTATCTTTCCACAGTTAAAACATTTGAAGGTCAATTTTCCTTGGTACTTGCCTGATCCTTTCTTTAGTCTTCTCACAATTTTTTCTTCAATTTCATTAGGCTCATAATCCTCATTCTTATCAGCTTTAGACGATGCTTCTCTAGAGGTGGATTTATCTTTACCTATCCTCATTTCATATGCAGTCAACGTTCCTAGAAGTTGATAAAAAAAAAACGTTTTTAGACCATTAAGTTCTTCTATAGCAGAGACCTTTGGGTTGAACCTATCTGGCAAGGATCTTAAAATCTTTTGGACTAAAACTATGTCTTCAAACTTCTCACCAAGACTCTTCATTTAATTCACTAGTTCTTCAACTCTCAGAAAGCACTTCCCAATAGTTTCATCCTCTTTCATCTTTAGTTGTTCAAACTGTAATCTGTAGTTTTGAAGCTTGGCATCCTTTACCTTCTCATTACCTTCATAACTACTAATGAGTTTGTCCCACATTTATTTTGCAGTTTCTAAGTGCATAAATTTTATAAATTCTTCTTCTGCAAGCCCACTCATAATAGAATTAATAGACTTAGAGTTGAAGCTAAATTCTAGCTTGTAATCCTTATTATCTAGTACAATTGGATTTACATAACCAGTCTCTACCATATCCCAGACATTTGCACCTAAATACATTATGTAGGTTCTCATCCTAACTTTCCATAAGGCCGCGTTTGTTCCAGTGAACAGAGGGGCCTTATTGGTTGAAGTTCCTTCATGAATTGACATGTTTAAGCTTACTGATCTACCTTTAAATAAAAGGAACCGGATCTGATACCAATTGTTGGACAAATGAGAGGGGGGGGTGAATCAATTGTTATTGTGCTTAAACAATTATGCCCATTTTAAAATCTTCACGGAACACTCAATGACGATCACAATGATGCATAGAAGTAAGGAATATAATATTAAACATCAATCACACACATGAAATATACAGAGACATATATTTCTTGAGGAAACCCATAAAGGGAAAAAACTATTCTTCTTGATATGATAAGTAATCTTTATTTTATTTACATAGTCATACTTATGAGCTCCAAATCGTTTTGAGGCTACCACCTCTGTTTTGCAAGCTGCAACTTGTTAAGAGCACCAACTCTCTAGATTCTAGCACCCACTAGAAGGAAGCACCAAATCCATGGTTTCTCTAGCACCCACTAGAAGGAAGAACCAACTCCCTAAGTGTTCCAACACCAACTGGATGGAATCTCCAACTTTCAGTCACACAGGCACCGACCTTTATAATAGATAACAATAGTTCTCCCTTGCACCACCCTACCACCTTGGTTTTTCTAACTACAACTAGATGGAAGATACAACTCCCTCTATTCAAGAACCCACTTGAAACTCTGAGGACACAAATCCTCCCTAGAACCTCCCTACCACCTTGAAATATAAATCTTTGATTTCTTGAATTTATTACAGTCATACAACATTTATCTATGGCTTACTAGTCTCATCACTATTCTACTACACTTATCTGCTCTGCCTGCATCAATGTCTCTCTGTTTGCCCCACTTGTGCTTAATGTTCTCTTTTATTTTATGCTCTGTGCACCATCTCCATTCTATGCACTATGCCTCTTCTGTGCATTTCAGCTGCTACCCACAACATGTTTTTTCCCCATGTGAAATTACTCTAAACAGAAGCCACCTCCTCTTCTCTATTCTGCGTATATTTATAATCCCCAATCCTCTTCCAGATAATACACCTAACTCTTCATCCCCTCTGGCGATTACACTTAGTATGTTCTTCATCCATGGTCGTTATGTTGAGACTCTTTGGATTCTCTAGAAGCTACAGTCTTTGACTCTTTTCCATCTGTCAATCATCTCTATTCTGAGTCTTCATTCCACTAATAGACACCTTGAGACTCTTCATATCCTCTTGCGATTACCCTGAGATTCTTCGAATTCTCTGGTAGATGCAATCAGTCATTTTCTGCACTTACAATCAATTCGTCTCTAGCAATTACTGAGAGAACCTCCATGCACTCATACCTATGGCACCTTTTCCCATCCTGAGAAAACTTCACAGTGGGCGTTAGCTTTTCTGGCTAAGCCCGTTCCTTTCATATGACCATCGATGGTGACCCTAGGCCTAACCAACAGTCATTTCATGATTTTTCATTTTAGGTCATCGAATGCGAGTCACCTCGATTTTCCAAACTCATGAAACTCTGAGGTGGAGCCTAGCAATGCTAGTTCCTTCCCTTCTCTTCTGCTGATGTGACCACTAGCTATGAACACAACCCTATTCGAAAAGGAATTTCGCAATTTTGGTGATCTCCGTTGTAAATCCTAGCGACGTGCTAGCTCCTCCCTTAACCTTCATCAATGTGACCACTAGCTATGACCAGGGGAAAATCAGGAGAGGTGCATCGCGATTTCGCATATCACAAACTCCTGCTATGAGTTTCCTTCGAAACTCCCAACTTGCAAAATTTGAAATACTTCATATCAGATCAATGGTTAATATATTTCCCTTTGATGGACAGCTGCTTTCAAATCCCATACTTAGACTTCATATCATATCAATGGTCCATATCCTCAGTGATCCGACGACTTAGATCATTTTACAACTTTGCATATCACGAGTTCCTATAACTCTCAATTTTGAATTTTCCAGTTTGCAAGTCAGCGAAATGCTTATCTCTTGCCACGTGTCCTCTGTATCCAATGGCTGTGATCATGTCACAACCTCACACCTCGTGAGTTCCTACAACTCTGCCTTTGACTTTCCTGATTTGCAAGTCAGTGAAATGTTGATATCCCACCATGTGTCCTCTAGATCCAACGAACCAGATCATGTTGCAACCTTGCATATCAGGAGTTCCCACAACACTCACCTTTGAATTATCTATTTTGCAAGTCAGAGAAATTACAATCGCTTGTCATGTGTCCTCTGGCTCCAACGGCCAGGATTCCTTCGTAACTTTGGAGTGTTGACTAACTCCTAGGATTATCCTCCTTGCAGCTCCACTGGATCTAACTGTTGTTGGTCCTTCACGCTCTGATCCGATGGCTGAGATCTAATCTCCTCCTCTCAGCGCTCCTCCTATTTGGATTTTGATCTAACAGCCACTGTCGATCCTTCTCGTGAGATTATGCATCCTCCTGACTTGGAAGAATTTCTAAGTGTCAAAGGCCTCGACCTTTGATCATTTTGCGAGCCTTGATGTATGGGATCTCATTTGCACATATCAGAATGCTATCTTTCCTGATCTTTGGAAAAAGTTACCCTTAGCCCTGGTGCACACTTGCGCTCTACTTGCAAATCTACACTATCTCTTCTGAGCTTTTTCATCTCTAGTCTTTTGAGTCTTCGTTGTTGTTCTTTCTTTGCACACTCTACCTGTAAACCTGTGAACATTGTTGTTGTTCTTACCATCAATGAAAAGAACACTCTGCCTGTAAACATGAAAACAAGGCCATGGTGATGGAGGCTAGTTTCAGGTTTCTTGGAAGCTGATTTCACTCGCCTCGCCATTTTATTTAAACTCATCCATAGGAAGTGAGGAAAATCAAGTTGTGTCCCTCCAAAGTGTGATAAAAGTTTCAAATGGTAAATGAAGTTTACTGCATACCTCCCTTCACAGGTGAGAAATCTCTGCAAACTCATGAGCAATGTCCAATATTCCTCTTTGATGTAGCTTTGAGGAATGCCCTTAGTCCAGTCAGGGTCTTGATGTTCTGGCTTGAAATTTTTTTGAGAAATCTTCCTATCAATGATCACCCTCTTAAAGTGGTTTTCCCTAGCCGAAGGGAGGCCAATATATTCTACTATTGTGGCCTTTGAAATTGTCAACTTCATATCTCCAAACTACACACTTTCTCCATCATATGTCTATGCAAAAGTAGGAGAGACTCCTTCATGATGGCCTTTAAACTTCTCAAAAAATGGGACCCAACTGGCCTGTTCATATTTTTCCCTCCAAGCTTGATATTCTATTGTTTCCCTGTATAATTGAAATATGGGCTCATGCCTGTCGACCTCCATGCTAGCTTAGAATAATTCTTTAGGGCATATGAAGCACATACATAGGATCGAGGGTTGAGTATCGGATAAGCTTTGACCGTGATGGAGTATCGGATCAATGCAGATCATGATGGAGTATCGGATCAGTGTAGACCTCTTCCTTTGGTAGCAAATAAGCATAGGGGTGAACATTTTATTCTGGTACTTGAAGAGATTTTGACATAGTACTTGGTGCTAGTTCTTTGTAGACTATATCTTGTGTAGGTTGCACCTTATAGAAGTAGCTAGTGTTTTTTGGTGTTCTAGAAGAGGACCTGTGATCTCATTCAATTGAAAAACCATGTAGATGGAACAAATACCAACACTAGGTGCAGGAACTCTGAGTTTTCATCAGAATAATCCAAAACAAATTTGGTGACTGGACTTCAAGATCTGTGACAAGAGGGTATTCTGTAATTGGATGACCCTATTTTTAGATTTAGAACCCTCCTCTTTTGGAACTAGGTTGTTCATTGATCCTATTAGCACTTCCTTTTTATTACAAAAATAATAATCCTAACTACTACTTTTCTGTGGATTTTTATCGAGCCCAGATTAGTTAATGCTCGCTGGTTTTTTCAATTTTAAAGAGTCTAAAAAACTTAAAGAAAACTCTATATACCATACTGTGAATTTTTCTCGATCCCGGGCCAGTTCCTTCTCGTCGATGTTTTCAATTTTAAAGAGTCTCAAAAACTTAAAGAAAACTCTATATATTGTCCCGTGGATTTTTGTTGAGCCCGGTCCAGTTCCTTCTCACCAGTGTTTTCAATTTTAAAGAGTCTGAAAAAATTAAAGAAGACTCCATCTGGTAAATGTCCTCCTTATTCATTTATCTACATGAGAACACAACCAAATTTTTGTTTTTGTTAGTTATATCAAAAAAACATTATATCTAATGACACACCTATGTACATAGCCAAATTAATTTATGCAATTGAACTTACTATGGTGGGTCAGCAGGAGGAGAAACCCTCTTTCTTACCAATTGCATTTCAGAATTCTAAAGAACATTTTTGACAAAATCCTCTTTGGACAGAGGCTTATGATAAACCTTCAGTCGATGCCCATTTACGACAAAGGGATTCTGATTTTCATCAATGGTATTTATCCTTGCTGAACCATTTTCATAAAATGTATCAACCTCACAGGGTCCCAACCATCTAGTAGACAATTTACCTTTAAAATGTTTGAACGTATTATCATACATGAGGGCCCAATGACCTGACTGAAAGGACTTATTTTTTATATACTTGTCATGCCATTTAGTCCTTTGATCTTTTATAAGGGTGGTACTTTCTAGATAATCTTGTTTTATTTCATCAAGCTCATTTAATTGTAATAGCCTCTTTTTTTGAGATTCATTCAGATCTGTCCCTAATTGCATGACAATCTAGAAGTTGTTTACTTGAAATTCGATGGGAAGTAGTACTTTCTTCCCATACACTAACTCATAAGGTGTGTAGCCTGTTGTATTTCTCTAAGATGTCCTATAGGCCTATAAGGCCTCAAGTAACCTATCAACCTAGTGTTTGTGATGTAGTTGAACAGTCTTGGTGAGGATAGCCTCTATCACCTTATTGGTTGATTCCACTTTCCCTTTTGCTTGGGGTGATAAGTTGAAGATTTCTTGTTTTTGATTCTGTATTGTTCAGTAAGATCCTTGACCAAATTTGAGGTGAGTTGGGTTCCTTGGTCAATGACTATTTCCTGAGGTACACTGAAACAAGTAAG
The DNA here is from genome assembly GCA_009831015.1 of Picea engelmannii. Lineage (NCBI taxonomy): Eukaryota > Viridiplantae > Streptophyta > Pinopsida > Pinales > Pinaceae > Picea > Picea engelmannii. The sequence continues at coordinate 913,527 of ML779634.1, read as the reverse complement.
CATTTCTTCAAGGAGAAAGTCTACAACAGATAGTTCATTAGCAGAATACATAGCTTTAGCTTCTACCCATTTAGTTACATAATCTATGTAGACTAAGATGTACTTATTTCTTTGACACATAGGGCTGATAGGCCCTACAAAATTGAGAGCCCATTTTTCAAAGGGTTCAATTACCACCTGAGCTTGGAGGGGTATCTCATCGACTGTAGTAGGTGTTCCCACCCTTTGGCAATCATCACAGTTGGCCACATACTTCTTTGCATATTTAAAAATAGTTGGCCAATAGTATCCAGACTATATAATCTTATATGTTGTCCTTTTGTTAGCAAAATGGACTCCACATGGACCATCATGATAGGCTCTAAAAATATCCCTCATCTCATCCTCTCGAACACACCTTCTGATCACGAAGTCAGGCCCATTTCAGTATAAGAAATCATCATGCCACATGTAATTGGCACTTAGCTAGACAATTCTTTATTTCTCTCGGGAGTACAGATTTTGAGGTAGCTTTCATGTTACAAGATAGTTGGCTACATCTGCATACCAAGGAGTATAATTAGAGATAGAAAATAGATTATCATCTAGAAAATCATCATCTACTAGGGTATTATCACCTGCATGAATGATTCTAGACAAGAAATCAACAACTAAATTATCTTTTCCAGGCCTATCAATGATAGTGATATTGAATTCTTGTAGTAATAACAACCATATAGTCACTCAAGAATTTGTAAAAGTCTTGTCCATTAAAAATATGATAGTTGAATGGTCGGTATGTACAAAGACCTCATACCCTGTTATGTAGTGTCTAAATCTATTAATGGCATGTACTACTGATAAAAATTATTTTTCTGTGATAGTGTAATTTACTTCAGTAGGTCAAAGGTTCTTTCTGACAAAGTATATAGTGTAAGGCACCTAGCCTTCCCTTTGTCCTAAGACATCCCCTGAAGCGATATCTAAGGCATCTATGCAAATATGAAAAGGAAGAGATCAGTTTGGTCCTCTCAAAACAGGGGCACTTGACAACTTTGTTTTCAAGATTTCAAAGGAGATTTGACATTGTTCATTCCAACAAAATTTAACATATTTTGTTAACAGTTTGAATAGGGAGGAAACTAGATTTGTAAAATTTTGAATGAACCTCCTATAGTAACCAGCATGCCCTAAGAAAATTCCAACTTATTTCTATGAGTTAGGAATATTAATTTGGGAAATAATGTCAATCTTGGCAGGGTCTAATCTTATTCTAGTACTGGAGATGTGGTGACCTAGAACAATTCCTTCAGTGAGTATCATTCTAGACATTTCATGACTGAGTGAAAGGTTGGTTTCTTTACACCTAGCTAGTACTTTTTTTAAATTGTCCAATGCTTGTGGGAAATCATCCCCATACATTGTGAAGTCATCCATGTATACTTCTACACATGCATGGGTCAAATCAGAGAAAATGGCCAAGACATCCCTTTGAAAGGTAGAAGGAGCATTACACAAACCAAAACGAAGAACCCTATAGGCATAGGTCCCCTAGGGGCAGGTAAATGTGGTTTTATCCTAGTCTTATGGTAAAATTTGGATTTGATTGTAACCACTAAACCCATCTAAGAAAGAAAAATACCTCTTCCCAGATAAAGTGTCAAAGACCTAGTCTATGAAAGGAAAAGGAAAGTAATCTTTGTATGTAGCCTTATTTAATTCTTGAAAGTCCACACCAATCCTCCATTTACCATTATTCTTAGCGACGATAACTAATGGGGAGACCCACTTTCTATCTGATATAGGATAGATGAAATTGGCTTGTAGGAGTTTTTGGAGTTATTCTTTCATTATTTCTTTCAAGGCTGGATTCATACTTCTTTGGGTTTTCCTAAAAGGTATGATCTGATCATTAGTGTAAATATGATGCATACAAGTGTCTGGATGGATCCCTTTCATGCAAGAGTAATCCCATGCAAAAGCACCAGATTGCCCTTGAATCATTTGTATCAACTTTTGTTGTTGATTTGTTTCTAAGTTAGAATTTATATACAAATATTTTCCAAGACTGATTTCAACAGCCTAAACAACTGATTATTTTCCTTCATCTATTTTTGAAATGGTGGCTACTGTAGAGGTGGAAGGGTGTTAGGTTTCTTGGAATTCAGAGCTAAAGATATGTGTATACTTAGTAAAAGATTGAGGATATTCAATGCATTCTGAATCAGCCAAGAATAGACTTAAAATTTGTTCTTCAATTTTCTCTTATACTCCTTTTACCTATTTGAGTGTTAAGAAGGGATGAGTGTAGTCCTCCTCCCCATAGGGATTCTCCAACCAGAAAGGAACTTTAGTGGTTGGTTGGGCAGGGGGAAAAAGGATAATTTTTTGACTTTGAGTGCCATTGGAAAGTGTCATCTCTCCAGACCGACAACTAATAAATGCATTAGCAGTGGCCAACCAAGGTTGGCCAAGTACTATTGGATGTCCTAGTTTGGAGGATTTTGGATGAATCACTAAGAAATCCACAGCGTATTCCCAGGAAGCCAATGTAATGGTTATATCATTTAAACTTCCTGTTGGGGTGATGACTGATTTGTCTGCAAGCTCCAACAAATTTTTTGTTGGTCTTAGTTGATTTAGTTGTAGCGTTTTCATAGTGTGAACTGACATAACATTTATTGCTTCCCATAGATCAATCGGTGTGCTTGGCAAAGAAACACTGTTAATTTCTATGGTTACCACTAGGTTTCCTGGATCACTATATTTGGATGGAATTTTTGTTATACATTCTGACAAATGTCCAACCACCTTAATGAAAGAAAGTTGCTTCCTCTTCCTCCCTGGATTTTTAATGCAAATATCCCTTACAATTTTATCATAAATAGGTATATCCTTGATGGAATGAAGTAGGGGAATCTTTACACATATATTTCTAAGTTCAGTCTCTAGATTATGTCCTAGAGGTTCCTCATATTTCTTCACAAGCAACCTTTCTGGATAAGGAGGAGGGTTTGTTTTATGAGGTGTTTCTGCTGCATGAGAATTGTGAGGAGGAGTTTCTTGTTGCACAGGGGTGTTTATTTCTTCATTTAATTGATTATCCATTTGTTCTTCTCTTTGAACTGTTTGAATATCTATTTTTTATTCTTCTTGAACTACGTGATTGTCTACTTGTTTTTCTTCTTGAATAACCATAGTAGGAATTGTTTTATTTACAACCCTCCCTGATATTAATTCAATTCCATTGAATGGAGAAGGAGTTATCACATAAGTTAGGAAGGTTTGTACTTCAAGGTTTTGTACAAGTTGTGTAGGTCTATTATTTGGATTAGGGATGGGTTTTGCAGGAATAGAGGTAGGTAGAGGAGGGTTTGGGATAGGTGCATATTGTATTTGTTGCTATAGATTTGTATTCATAGGTAGTGCAAGTTTTTTCTGCAACTGTGGAGGTGGAGGAAGAGCAGGAGGGTTAAATCCTAGGAGCAACTGAGAAATATTGGAAGGGTATTGTGGGTAGGTGGGATAATTTTCTGTTTGAAAGGAAACATTCCCATATGCATGCCCTCTCCATCCTTGTTGCCAAGGTTGTATTTGTGGCTGTTGTGGTGACCATTGAGGGTAATACATGAGAGGTACCCATTGATGTTGTGAATATTGTGTAGTAGGGTCTGCAAACATATTGGGATTTTGTTGTCTCCATGGCCTCTTAGGGGGGTAGGATGTTTCATGAGGTTCTCCTCCTCCTTTGAAAATGGCTTTAAGTCTAGGTAAAGAAGGGCACTCATTGATAGGGTGATACTCTGTACAGAGGCCACATATTTCAATAACATTAAGGGAGCATTCATTTTCAGGATGCGTTTTCCTACACCAATGACAAAATTTTTCCAAAGAATCATTCTCTTCTTCTTGTTTCCTTTTAATTTTGATCGTATCAAGTTGGGAATTGATGGTGTTTAGGATGTTTGTTTTGAATTTTTCTATTATATTCCCCAATTCAATCCTAGTAACACCTCCTTATGTGGGTTTAACGATTATGTTTGTAGGAAGGATTCCTTACACTTTTTCCTGTTTTGGCTTGACTGCAAGAGTATCTTTTACAATGCTCTACTATGTTTGCAAATGGATTTTGGTATACATCTCCAAAAATCATGAGGTTTAATAATTCAATGAAATCATCCCTCACACCCTTTATGAATATGTTCCTAACTATGGTTGTGTCTAAGGAAAATTTCTTAGTCTTTTGGTAATTGTATAGGAACCTCTCTAGGTAATATTCCAAGCTCTCTTCCTCATATTTATGCATATTAAATATGTCATTCCTAGCATCCTTGGTCTACAGTAATCTTGATATTTCTAGATGAAAGTCTCCTTCATACCATCCCAAGATAAGATAGTGTGTTCTCCTAGGCTCATAAACCACCTTAGTGCTGAATCTTTTAGTGTAGATGGAAAGAGTTTTATTTTTTGTGCATTATCAGTGTAATTATAACTTCTACATAGTATATCAAATTCAAGAAAAAATGAGTTAGGATCTTCTGTTGACATACCATGGAAGTGAGGCAGTGAGGACAATGTAATATTATTCATAGCAATGTCTCTGGCGATGTCCAATATTGGGAATCCAAATGTATTTGTTTCATTAGCTGCATTTCCTTCCACTTATGCGATATCTCCGAACAGTTTGTAGGGTGGTGGAAATGTCTCTCCACTAAGTGATGGTTCAACCACTAGATTGTTTGGTATATCTAATTGTTCCAATGTCTTGTGTGGTTCCCCAGTGGCAGATGTAGCTTCCTCTATCACTACCTCTGTTTCTTTTCCATCTCCTCCTTTTGATGGGGTCGCCAATGCTTCCCCTCTTTCTTGTTGTATTATGCTTTCAATATGAACAGTGGATTTAGATTTAGTGCCTTTGGCTATTGTTTCAATTACTTCCATTGCACTTTCTCCTCTGAGAATTTTTCCTGCACGAATTTGAGATGAATTAGTGTGTGTGTGGGGGGGGGAGGTTTCTTGTTCTTTGTTTGTCTGATTTTTATGAAATTATTGAAGAAATAAATCTACCTTTCTTATCCCTATACCTACTCATAAAATAAATTCCAATACAAAAAAAACACAAACTTATAACTATCAAAAGTAAGAGGACAACCTGACTTTGGAGGAACCGCACTAAAGTGGATTCACGAGTTCTTACCTCTCATCTTACCGTCTTCTCTTCACCTTCATATTGTCCTTAAATCCAATCCAAACTCATCAAATCCAATCAAAAATTCAAAATGATACCTATTACCGTTTACAACTCCCTGACAATGATGCCGAAATGTTGGTTTATAAATATGTTCAATATATTACACTCATTTATATGTCAATCCGAGATTTGTAATCAAAAGAGTTGTTACACTATATGTGCTGAGAACAGGTAACCTACCTATGTCTATTGTATTTATCTCAAGCAGAAAATAATTAATAACACAAAACTTTGTTTCTAGAATTTTTGAATGTTTCACACAACTTTAAAATTATAAGAGAAAACTGATAACAAAACTTCTCAAGCAAACCATCAATCAAAAGGTTCTTTCTTAGGTGACAATTCTGTTCATTCTAGGCTCATGAATTAGAGAGATGAACTTAAGATCTTGTTTCTTGTACCATTTGAAAACAATGATTAACAATAAAATGTAGTCACTCTTTAAACAGAAATCAATCCCAACTGTCTTCTATTCAATCAAACCTTCTTTAGTACAGAGAGCAACCAACATGACTGAGAGACTTCATTATGAAACATGAAGATAAGAGATAAATTCATATGGTTCCTGTACTTCTAAGAACACCATAATCACAAACTCAAAATAATAACATTTTCTTAACAATCCTACACATCAAACTTTTATCAATTAAATGTCAACCTGGAACAATAGAAAAGGAAACTATCTATTTGTTCTAATATCTCATTGCTCACACTAATTTAAAAACAAATGATTATATGCTGAACTTTAAAATGTATCTTAAATCACTGGAAACACACAACTGTTAAATACTCACACAATCACATAAAGCATGTACAGGGAGGTTTACCTTGGTTGGGGTGGTGGGCCCTTGTCGAATCAACAAGGTACCTATTAAAAAGATAACATACTAAAACATTCTAATCATAGTGAGGAATTGCACAATAGATCATTTATATTTATTCAACTTGTAAATAGAATCAACAGTTCATCATCCTGTACATTAAAATAATGTCTTTTTTGGTTCTTGCTACTTTCTTAATTACATCCATATTATTCTATCACCTATACAACATCCATTATAAAGAAGGTGGGCCACTACTATCAAGATCTAAATATAAGTATCAAATAGTTTTTAAAATGTTACAATTGGTATTTCACATCGAATCTCTAGGGATGGACTTCATCGTCATGACATGAAGTGCATGAGTGATGAATTCTATCATGATCTCAAAAACTTCTTTACAGACTTCAATCCAATTGACTTCTTGGAATCTCCATCATCATGCTCATTCACCAGGTGAATTATGGAAACAAGGGTTTGGTATCAGATACACACAGTTGCAACCCTGAGTACCAGATTAGGTGCATGGGTAGTACCAGAATAGTGCATGACAGGTGCTGGTACCAGAATAGTGCAAGACTAGTGCTGGTACCGGAATAGTGTAAGACTGGTGTTGGTACTAGAATAGGCAACCAGGCAGTACCAGAATGGGTGCAAGAATAGTACTGGATCAATTTTGTGCAGGTCTATTGGTACTGGATCAATGTTGTGTGAGTACCAAAATGGGCTATAGCTGTAGTACCAGAATAGTGAGGTACTGGATCAAAGCTTCTTAGGAGTCAAACAATTAGGATCATGCAAAATAAAAAATTTAATCGAATTAACTCAAGAAAACTAAACAAATCATGCCTTAATCATATGTTACCTCTCTATGCACATGAATAAGGTCATCAAGTATATTTATGGAGGAAACATTCAAGTATATACTCATAGAGTAGGAAAAATAGGATCATATACAGGGTAATATAGGGAATTAGAAGTGTCAAAATGGAGACTCAATAGGGTCTGCGGTAGGTGTGGTATCAGAGAGCATAATTGATTTCTGTAGGAAAGGGATACAAAGTGTAATACTTTGTGGAAACTATTGCGAGGTGTGCATTAGATGGTAAACAACCAGGTGGGATGTAGGTGAAGCAATATGGTCATTGGAGGTCATGAGCGTGGTCGAGGAGAAGTCTTTCTGGAGAAAAGAAAAGAAGAGATGGAGAAGGAGCTCAGTGAAATATGAGTAAAGATGGAGGCGCTAGCATTTAAGATGCAGTAGGAAGCAAATGTGCATTGGATATATGAGTGGCCTTTGAAAATGACAGTTAAATGGCATGTTCGGAAGTTGTTGGACAGAAGGAAACAACAAGTGTTAAAAAGGTGGTTCAAATATGTTGAAAACCTCAATGGAAATGGAAATATATCTGGTAGAGGTCTCGTAAGTTTCTAGGTGGAAAATATGAAGGGGTCAGTTGATCTCGTAAACTTCCAGGAGGGAAGAGGAGACATCCTAAATTTCCAAGTGGGCAAGGGAGAAGAGATGAGCTCAACTGAGAGTTCACATCAACAGGGGGTGTTGACATATGGAGAGGAGGAGTAATAAATGCGTCATCCATATAAATATTCATGTGAAGCTGCAAGCCATGTGAATGAAGATGATGACAAGTTGGAAACTTTCATCATAGAGGAGAAGGATCATAGTAGTGTTATGGTCATTGGAGGAGTCAAGATATTCCTACCAAGAAATTGAGGAGAGGTTAGCATTGATGTTGCATATACAACAAAAGGAAAACAAGATGATACTATCATGGGGGAGGAGGAGCAGATACTGAAGTCTGTCCCAATAGAAGAGGATCACCCAGTTGACTTACTCACTCAGTGGGAGATGGAGTTAAAGGCACTGCAGGATTGCTTGGACAGTCCAAAACTAGAAGGTGTCTACCATGCGAGAGCCATGCCAAAGGAGACATGCCAACACGAATTGCACCTGGGGGAAGCTGGAATGAAACCAGTCGAAGAAATGATAGGACTTAGTTTGTCAAAGGAGGTAGTTGAAAAATAGTTCAGTGGTGAGACTACAGGATTGGAGTCTGCAATAGAGTGGCTAGTCAACATCACAGAAGAATAAAGAAGCATGGGAGATCAGGATGATACACCCATAGAGAAACATGAAGAGTTGAAGTCGATGAAGCCGATGGAAGAAGACATAGAGGAGATAAGGAGGATGATGTTGAGGTCAACAAAATAAGTGGTCAGCAAGGAGAATATGGACATAAAGGAACCTGCACAAGAAAATGTAATATGCCAGATATAAAATTTATGTAGAACAAAAATTAAATGCTAGAAATGGAAAAATAACAGCAATATAACTTGAACATTCACCACAATAGCACTGAAATGATATGATAATAATAACATAAATAACACTTTGAATCTGAAAGAAATGTTCACAGGCCTCTTCGAGGGGGAAACCTCCAGTTGAGAAGAGCTCTATTAAAATAATATCGAAGCTAGGGTTATCATACCCTCGACTCCTATTTATACTAAAAATATGCATCTAGAGGAAGATCCTTCTAGAAGTGGAAGCTTCTATTAGCTCTTCTTACATCTGCCTTATTCTATTTTATTGAAAGGCCTTATTAATATTGACCTTTATTACATCTGAATATAATGTTATACCTATGTGTGGGTTAGGACCCTAACATGTCCACCCCCTTAAAAACAACCTTGTCCTCAAGGCTTGAGATGAGGAAATTGTTGCAAAATGGTAGCTGGTTCCCAAGTGGCATCTGTTGGAGTTGTATCTTTCCACTAGACTAACACTTCCTTGATGGTTCTATGATGTAGGTGATGCTCACGCTGGTCCAAAACTGCTTCTGGCTATAGTCAAATGGATCCTTCTTCAGCTAACTCTAGAAGGTTGGCTTGAATTTGGCACTTAGCTCCAATCACGTTCTTTAAGCATGAAACATGAAAAACAGGATGTAGATTTGAATGGCTGGGCAAAGCTAGTTGATAGGATACTTGTCCCACATGCTTGAGAATGGTATAAGGACCATAAAATTTAGGTGCTATCTTCTAACAATGCTCAGCCTTGAGGGAAGTTTTCTTGTAAGTTTGTAGTCGAAGAAACACCTGATCCCCTTCTTCAAATTGACATTCAAAGAGACCTTGATCTACCTGTTGCATCATGCAATTCTTTTCCATGACCAAATTTTCTTTGACGGTACAGAGAATAGCCTCTCGAGCTGTAATTGTTAGGTTAACCACCTGGACCTTTGAGGCACCCGGTAAGTATGAAAGAAATGAAGGTGGATTCTGTCCATATACTTCTTCAAAAGGGGTCATGCGTGTAGCTGTATGGTATCAAGTGTTGTACCACCATTCAACTAGGGGTAACCATTGAGCCCACTGATTTTTCTTTTCCGAGGAAAAACACCTCAAATATGTTTCCAAACACTTTTTGACAACTTTCGTTTGGCCATCAGTATGGGGATGATAAGCTGTGTTGAGATGCAATTCGGTGCCTTGTATCTTGAACAATTATTTCTAAAAATTGCTTGTGAAAGTTGGGTCACAATTAGAAACAATAGAGTGTGGCATGCCATGAAGATTGAAGACTTGATCCATGAAAAGTTGAGCCACCGTGGATGATTTAAATGGGTGTTGAAAGGAACAGAAATGAGCATACCTGGAAAGGTGGGACCAACAACCACCATGATGACTGATTTATTTACCGATTTGGGTAAGCCAGTAATAAAATCCATAGAGATATCCTTCCAAATAGCAGGTGGAATCAGGAGTGGTTATAGTGTGCCTGGAGATTTAACTGTTTCTCCCTTATTGCGTTGACACACATCACATTCAACAACAAAATTACGAATGTCATGTTTCATACCATCCCAGAAAAAGGAACGTTTGACCCTGTCATAGGTTTTGGTGAACACAGAGTGCCTTGTTGTGGGTGTAGCATGAAGCTCAGAAATTACCATGGATTTAAGATTTGATTGTTTAATTAAATACAAATGGCCTTTGTATCGAAGTTGATCATGGAGCCAAGAGTACCTTGGGGAAGCTGGAGCATTGGAATGCAATTGTTGGATCAGTTGTGAACTTTTTGGATCTTGTAGCCATTCCTGGCGAACGACTTGGATCCAATCTGATACAATGAATGAAAGAGAAAAAAGGGATCCTTCATCTTCATATTTTTGGGAAAGCATATCCGCAACCACGTTGTCTTTTCCTTTCCTGTAAATGATGTCATAATCATATCCAAAGAGCTTAGTCATCCATTTTTATTATTCTAGGGAGGAAATGCATTGTTCCAGAAAATACTTGAGGCTTTGATGGTTTGTCTTAATTTGGAAATGTTGCCCCAATAGATAAGGGCGCTATAGATCGACGACATGTAGAATAGCCAACATTTCCTTTTCATAGATGGATTTTCCCAGATCTCTTTTAGATAGTTGCTTCCTGGTAAAGGCCAAAGGTCGACCCTCTTGCATAAGGATAGCACCAATTCCTTTCCCTGAGGCATCACATTCCAACACAAAGGTCTTTGTGAAATTGGGAAGGGTGAGGATTGGAGTGGTGCACATGGCCATCTTCAAGGTTTGAAAATCTTGGGAAACGACTGGAGTCCAAGTGAAAAAGTTATTTTTTAGGAGAGCAGTAAGAGGTGTTGCAATCTTCCCACAATTATTAACAAACTTGCGATAATACCCTGTTAAGCCCATAAATCCATGCAAGCTCTTAAGAGTCTTTGGGTGATGCCAGTCTTGCATAGCTTCAATCTTTTTAGGATCCACCCTGACGCCATCCTTTCTAACCAGATGACCCAAGTATTCTACTTCTGAGATGCCAAAAGCACATTTAGACCGTTTCAAGAAACATTGGTGCTGAGAGAGCAGATGGAGAACTCGATCCACATGAGAAAGATGGTTTGTCCAGGTTTTTCTATAGATGAGGATATCAATTAAGAAAACTAAGACAAAATGGCGGAGAAAAATATAGAAGACATGATTCATGAGGATTTGGAAGGTGGAGTGGGCATTACACAAGCCAAAGTGCATGAACAAAAACTCATAGTGGCCCTCATGAGTTATAAAGGAAGTCTTGGGAATGTCTACCTCTTTAATACGTATCTGGTGGTAGCCTGAACGAAGATCCAATTTAGTGAAGAATTGGGTGCCACTCAATTCATCGGGGAGGTCATCAATGACAGGAATGGGGAATTTGTCTTTTATGGTAAGTTTGTTGAGGGCACGAATGTCAGGACACATTCACCAAGAACCTTCTTTATTTAGGACCATGACCACAGGAGAAGAGTAGGGGCTCGTACTAGGGTAGATAATGCCTAAATTAAGGAGTTCTTGGACCATTTTCTTAATTTCATTTTTTTGGGAAAAGGGGTGATGATACGGATGGATATTGGGAGGAAGGCTTCCAGGTACAAGGGGAATGGAATGATCATGAACAACATAGAAAGGAGGGAGTCCTTGGGGAGTGGAAAAGACCAATTGATGTCTAGAAAGGATGGCTTGGAGGTCTTGCGGGACCGAGGGTGTCTCTATTGCTTGTATGGAATGGAGTAGGGCGATAACACCAGAATGACCTTTCTTGAGAAGATTTTCCATGTGATGGGAACTGATGATCTCAGGTGAACCGACGATGATGCCTTTGAACTTATATCGGTGGCCCTCCTGGTCGAATTGCATGGTTAAGTCTTTAAAATCCATGAGAATGGGACCCAAAGTCCTTAGACAGTATGCACCCAACACAATATCACAACCTCCCATGTTGATAGAAAACATATGGGATTTCAGGTGGTAGTCACCAATTTGGAGACACACATTTTCACAACACCCTCCACATTTCATGGAACCACCATTGGCAATCATGATTTGGAAATTATTGATGGCATGGATGTAGCAATGAGTTTCTTGGGAAATGTGGAGATGAATACAATTATGGGTGCTGCCAATGTCGACCAGAATGATGACCTTCCAATGCTTGATGTAACCAATTAGATTGAGGGTTTGGGGAGCGGAGAAGCTAGTGAGAGCATTGAGGGAAATGACCAATTCTACTTCGGGAGGGGTTATGTCAGTGGATTCAGGTGACTTAGAAACAAGGGGAGTTTATACATCCTCTTCCGAAATATCCTCAGAGATGGACATAAAAAGATTTTGTTCTTTACACTTACGGCCCGGGAAATATTTGTCATCATAGTTATAACAAAGGCCTTTGAGTTGGCGTTCAACCATTTCAAAGCTGGTCAATTTTTGGATCTTGAGTGGAGCAGAGGGAGTAGTGGGATTTACTGGTTTAGGGTGAGGGATAAAGGAGGGTTTTTGGTTTTAAGAAGATACAACCTGTTGTGCTTCTTTAGCTCTTTTAGTATACTCCACCCAACTTTGAGGCCGAGCCATGAGGACATGGGCCCGAATCTCATCCTTGAGGCCGTTGATAAAACACTCTCGAAAAAAGGCATCAGACATGCCGTCTATTCTAAAATCCAGGAGCTCAAAGGCAGCTATAAAGTCTTCCACTGTTCCTAATTGTTTCAACTTTGTTAAACAACCCAAATGGTTGGTGCCAGTGTCAAAGCGTTCATAAAGCTCCGCCACAAAGTGTGTCCAAGAAATATACCCTTGACGAGAAGTTTTTCTCCATTGCCACCATTGCCAACATTCTTGATCAATATGGAGAACACCATACTGGAGTTTGGCCAAGTCATCTGTAATGTCGTATAAAGAGAAATAATGTTCCATTTGGGTTACCCAACCAGTGGGGTCTGAGCCATCAAATTTTATCACATCCACCCACATAAGGCGTAGGTCACATTGAAAGTGATGGTTCTGAAAGTTATGGGAATGAGAGGAATGGTCACCTTCAGTCTATGGAGGTGAGGAAGAGGAAGGATTATCTGTAGGGATGTCCAGTTTGGTGCAGAGTGCCAAAAAGATCGATTCAATATGGGTGGTGAGGTCTTGTTTGATTTCCTACATTAAGGACTGCATGGTTGTATTGATGGCGACAACATTGGCACTGACTTGTTTCACTTCTTTTTTAGTCTCGATGAGACCAGATTGCAAGGTGTTGAAGAGAGCTTCCAAGTCTTGGCTACGGGTATGGGCCATGAGGATGGGGGAACTGAAAAGGGGTAGGCGGGGTCAATTTTTTTCCGAAAAATGATATGGATGAATGTGATAAGGGCGAAGAGATGAATCCAATGGAATAGGTCTCAAATAATGGTGAAACAATTTTCTAGACTTTTTTTTTTTTTTTACACCTGCAGAGTTATACTCTGGCCTGAAGAATAGTGCAGAGAGGAAATTCCCAAATGCTTAACCAGAAATAAATGTGTATTTAATTGGAAACCCAAAAATAGTTGTGCAGCAATAGATCTTATTTGCTTTAATTTGTTTATGTTTTTGTCCCCAAGGGTTAGGTATTCAAGGGTTCTACAAACAAGGGTTTGCCCTGTGCTATAGCTCTCTCATATACATGCAAGGTCCAACAGTAGTACTCGGCCCAATATCTCAGGGAACTAACTAAGGAGGATAGACAGTACCCTTAGCCGTACTACCCAACTACCTAGGTACTAGAGAGTATCTTCCTGAGTGTTGTTCTCGGTGACACTATAATAGTTAGGCGGTCGATCGGTTTATCTAAAGAGGGCTTCAGGTAATCTAGGTTGATCCGTACACAGGTGTTGTATAATGCATTACCACTTGAAGGGGTACCAACAGGGGTTACAAGGGTGGCCAAAACATGTGCACTTAAGTAACACTTGTATTTCCTACGTGTATGAATCCCTCAACCACGGGTTTATGCATGTAACGACAGATATCTATGGCTTAAAGACGTCAGAATACATCTCTACCTTGAAAAAAAAATTAACCCACAATTTCTTCCGAGGAAAGTGCTCTGATACCACTTGTAATATGATAGATATAAAATGTATGTAGAACAAAAATAAAATGCTAGAAATGGCAGAATAACAACAATATTACCAGAACATTCACCACAATAGCACTGAAATGATATGAGAATAATAACAAAAATAGCACTTTGAATCTGAAAGCAATGTTCATAGGCCTCTTCAAGGGGGAAACCTCTAGTTGAGAAGAGATCTATTACAATAATATCCAAGCTAGGGTTTTGATACCCTCGACTCCTATTTATACTAAAAAGAAGCATCTAGAGGAAGATCCTTCTAGAAGCGAAATCTTCTATTAGGTCTTCTTACACCCACCTTATTCTATTTTATTGAAATGAATTATTAATATTGACCTTTATTACATCTGAATATATTGTTCTACCTATGTACGGGTTAGGACCTTAACAACAACAGGGAGGATGAAGATGAAGATGTAGTAGCAGAGGCAAAGCAGGGGAGCAGAAGGACAACTCCAAGAGAAAGTTTAGGATCCAGGAGGATTTCATCAGAGCTAGGAAACTCAAGAGCAGGAGCTCATGTATTTTCATAGTCATGGAGTATGATGTAGGATAATCTCTCTACCTCATCATGCACCAGTTGATTATCACGAGTGGTGCACATTCAAGGAAAGGAGAGGCACCTCCCTCTCATTCTGCCTTCGAGAATCTAAATCATGATTAAGGAAACTAATGCTAACAGGTTGATAGAGCCAAGTTTTGCCTTCACACAAGATATATATGAGGTCGCCATTAAGTGGTTGATGGTAGGAGGGATCTACATCCGATTCAGATCATATTTCCCTCATTATAATCTTCCTTTAGACGGGCATTTTGAATGGTGATTAGACACCACTAGCTTAGCTTGGAGGGAGGCCCATCGATCCCCTCTTGTATAAACTCTTGTATCATTTCCAGTAGAGCATACATAGAAGATAGAGATAGGATATAGATAGTTGAGGAAGAGCTGAGACTAAGTTGTATTCCAGACTCACATATTGTAATGGACATTCCACCATTAATAGAAAGTAACATTTTTTCCTATTTTCCAATTTCTGTGTAATGGATATTTGATTATGAATGTCATTTGTATGCGTGTTTGATGAATGTATTGTAGAAATCATCTGCAGGGATATAATTATAATATTCTATATGTGAGTGTGTTGGATTAAGTCTGGTTCTCAAGGCTAAGTGCAAGGAGTGCATGACAGAGTGTGGAAACTCTGTGAGATGACACAAGGAGTGTGTGTCTGAACTCAGTTGAGTCAAAAGAGAAGCTGTGATGAGGGCACATCAGGATAATTCACAGACTTAGAGGTAAATCTCAAGGTTGTTGGGTACCTTGGAAAGAAAGACTGTGTGGGAGGAAGCACAACAAAGAGTTAATGAATACTCTATAATACACTGTTAGGAGGGTATAAATAAAGTACCAGTGCATACAGAAGCAACACATTCTGAAGTGTTGGAAGCATTGAGAAAACCCTAGGGTTGTTGAACACTCTAAGGAAGGAAATCTTTTCAAGAGTGCATCAACAAAGGAAAGGATATGCCTTAATACTTCTGGAAGGGATAAGGGAGAAGCCGTCAAAAGGATTAGCTGAGTGCAAGGAGTGCGCCAAGGACATAGTAAGTTCATCTTACAAGCTCATGACAAATAGCATTAAGTTTTCAGGAGGGCACCAGAAATTCGACTGAAGGACGTAGAGGAACAGGGAACCTTGAAGGCTTCAAGCCGAGCAAAGTCGCATACAAATTAGCACAAGAATCTGCAAGGAGTGCAGAAGAAGGCCGAGAATAGTCTAAGTCTCGGGAAGAAATTACGCTAAGTGTGCAAGAGGGTCGAGGACTTGCCGAACTCCCAAAGATCGTGAAATCATCCATCGTCGGGAGAATATAGATGGAAGAAGATCAGGATATCCAATATTTGGAACTCCAGAAGGTTTTCCAAGAGAAAACAGAGATCTTCGCAGCGTCACGAGGAGTGTTTTGAATCCAGACCGTTGGATCTAGAAGGGATGTGTGGAAAACATCCAAACGCATCGGAGGAGAAGTAATCCAGGAGATATCGAAGGAGGATATCGAGAGACTCCCAAAGGTTGGAGTCCGAATATATCATATTCGTCAATCAGAAGGAGGGATGGGAACCATTGATCCTCACATTGTTTGAGTTTGCTGATTCAGAGTTCGGGAACATAAAAGTTGGCTTTCAAGGGAAGAGTTTAAGCTCAAATCTCAAAGAATTTTATGTGGTTGAGCCCTGAGACACAACCCGAGGCCACGTGATAGAAAGGGCCTGGCATGGAGAGTCGAGTGCCTCTAAAACATTTCTTCAAAGGGCCAAGAAGAGAGTCGTGGGGTTAAGAGGACCCAGACTTTGGAGAAAGAAGGACCTATGATAGAGTTATCAGGTTCCAGCAGGAAGCTGAAGAATCAATCCAACTCAGGTGTTCGAAAATGATCCTAGACCGGGAGGTCGCGTAGCCCCAAAGGGGTTGGGGTCTGCGACAAATACCATACCATAACAATACCAATACCAATACAATACCGTACCAATACCAATACCATTGCATGGAAATGGTATACATAGTAGTACCATACCAATACCAATACCATTGCATGGAAATGGTATACATAGTAGTACCATACCAATACCAATACCAATATCAATACCAATACCATACCAACACCAATACCAATACCATACCAATACCATACCATAACAATACCAATACCAATACCAATACAATACCATACCAATACCAATACCATTGCATACCAATACAACCAATACCATTACCATTGCATACCATACTAATACCATACCATACCATACCATACCATACCAATAACATACCAATACAACCAATACCAATACCATTGCATACCATACTAATACAATACCATACCATACCATACCAATAACATACCAATACCAATACCATACCATTGAATACCAATAACAATACCAATACCACCACCATATCAATACCATACCATTGTGTACCAATACCAATACCATTGCATACCATTGCACGACAATGGTATGCACTGGCAATGATATGCATACCGATACCATACCAAAACCAATACAAATATGCATTGCCAATACCCTTATGACTTGCCAATACCAATACCAATACCATTGATAATACCATTGCATACCAATACAACCAATACCATTGCATACCAATACCAATACCAATACCATACCATACCATACCAATACTGTACTAATACAATATCATACCATACCATACCATACCAGTAACATACCAATACCATACCATACCATACCAATACTGTACTAATACAATATCATACCATACCATACCATACCAGTAACATACCAATACCATACCATTGCATACCAATAACAATACCATACCAATACCATACCATTGCATACCAATACCAATGCCATTGCATGTCAATGTTATGCATTGGCAATGATATCCATACCAATACGATACCAATACCAATATGCATTGCCGATACCCTTATGCCTTTCCAATACCAATACCAATACCATTGCATACCAATACGACCAATACCATTGCATGTCAATGGTATGCATTGGCAATGATATCCATACCAATACCATACCAATGCCAATACCAAAACCAATACCAATATGCATTGTTGATACCCTTATGCCTTTCCAATACCAATACCATTGCATACCAATACCAATACCAATACAATTTCCAATACCATACCATACCATACCAATACCAATACCATTGCCAATACCATACCATACCAATGCCATACGATTGCATACCAATACCATTGCATACCAATAACAATACCAATATTTAATACCATTGCATTGCAATGATATGCATACCAATACCATTGTGAGTACCATACCATACCATACCATACCAATAACATTGCCAATACCAATACCAATACCATACCATTGCATACCAATATCAATACCATTGCATACCACAATGGTATGCATTGGCAATGATATGAATATTGATACCATACCAATACCATACCAATACCAATACCAATACAATACCATACAATACAAATACCAATACCAATACCATAGCCAAAAACACCCGACAGAGTGATCTTCAAAATTGACCTCATCTTCATAAATCACACTATGCCTCATTGAACAAAACCCTAGTGCCGGAGATACTCCAAGAAATGGTTTTTCAGTCGATGAAATGATAGCATAGGGGCCCCACTAGCTGAATACTGGTGCTCTTAATCCAATGCAACTGATGATTCATCAATCTGAGTCCATGTTTGAGTTTTATCGTGAGTTGGAACTCATCTCCTCAATCCATTCAAGGACATGTGGTCAATTTGGTCCAGGGGCATAAAATCAAAACTGAGTAGCATAACGAACTTCCAAAATCTCCCGCAAGTCTATTTGGCCAAGGACCACATGAATACACTAGCCAAAAAGACCCAGCACAATTTTCTTGAAAATTGACCTCCTCTTCAGAAATTGCACTATGCCTCATTGACCAAAACCCTAGTGTTGGAGTTACTCCAACAAATGGTTTTCTGGTCGACAGAATGATGGTGTAAGAGCCCCAATAGATGAAACCCGGTTCTCTGGATCCAATGCAATTGATGGTTCGTGCATCCCAGTCTCGGTTTGATTTTTATCGCGAGTTGCAACTCGCCTCCTTAATCCATTCAAGGATATGTGGCCAATTTAATCTGAGGCATAAAATCCAAAATGAGTAGCATAACGGAGTTTTGTAAGATCCCACAAGTTTGTTTAGAAACCTTAAATCACTCTACTTCTTTAGCCACCTAAATTCATGCTAGTTTGAATGATAGTTTCCACTCGCCTCCTCAATTGATTCAAGGACATGTTGTTAATTTGGTCTAGGGGCGTAAAATCCAAACGGAGTTGCATAAGAGACTTCCATAAGCTCCCGCAAGTTTGTTTGGCCAAGGACCATATGACTACACTAGCCAAAAATACTCGACACAGTTTTCTTGAAAATTGACCTCCTCTTTAGAAATTACACTATGCCTCATTGAAAAAAACCCTAGTGTTGGAGATACTCCAATAGATTCTTTTTTCGTTGTCGGAATGATAGTGTAAGAGCCTAAACAGTTGAAACCCAGTGCAGTACATCCAATGCAACTAATGTTTTGTGCATCCCAGTCCCAATATTATTTTTATCGTGATTTGAAACTCACCTCCTCAATTCATTCAAGGATATGTGGCCAATTTGGTCTGGGGGTATAAAATCCAAAATGAGTAGCATAACGAAGTTTTGTAAGCTCTTACAAGTTTGTTTAGAAACTTTAAACCACTCTACTTCATGCCAATTTTATCGATAGTTTCCACTCGCCTCCTCAATCCATTCAAGGACATATGTCCAATTTGGTCTGGGGGCATAAAATCCAAACTGAGTAGCATAACGAAGTTTCATAAGCTCCCACAAGTTTATTTGGCCAAGGCCCATGCGACTACCATAGTAAAAAAGACCCGACACAATGTTCTTGAAAATGACCTCATCTTCAGAAATTGCACTATGCCTCATTGACCAAAACCCTAGTGTCGGAGATACTCCAACAAATGTTTTTTCGATCGAAAAAATGATAGCGTAGGGGCCCCACTAGATGAAACGCAGTGCTCTTAATCCAATGCAACTGACGGTTCATGCATCTAATTCCTGGTTAGAGTTTTATTGTGAGTTGCAACTCACCTCCTCAAGCCATTTAGGGACATGTGGTCAATTTGGTCCGGGGGCATAAAATCCAAACTGAGTAGCATAACAAAATTTCATAAGCTCCCACAAGTCTATTTGGCCAAGGACCACATGACTACACTGTCCAAAAATACTCGACACTATGTTCTTGAAAATTGACCTCCTCTTCAAAAATTACACTATGCCTCATTAGCCAAAACCCTAGTGTCGGAGATACTCCAACAAATGGTTTTCTGGTGGATGGAATGATAGTGTAGAGGCCCCATTAGCTGAAAAACGGTGCTCTTAATCCAATACAACTAACGGTTCATTCATCTGAGTCCTAGTTTGAGTTTTATCGTGAGTTACAACTTGCCTCCTCAATCCATTTAGAGACATGTGGTCAATTTGGTCCAGGGGCATAAACTCCAAACCGAGTAGCATAACAGACTTCCATCAGCTCCTGCAAGTCTGTTTGGCAAAGGACCACATGAATACACTAGCCAAAAAGACCCAACAAAGTGTTCTTGAAAATGGACCTCCTCTTTAGAAATTGCACTATGCCTCATTGACCAAAACCCTAGTGTTGAAGATACTCCAAAAAATGGTTTTCTAGTCAACAAAATTATAGCGTAAGAGCCCTAATAGCTTAAACCTGGTGCTATGAATATGATGAAACTGACGGGTCATGCATCCGAGTCCCGGTTTGATTTTTATCGTGAGTTGAAACTCGCCTCCTCAAGCCATTCAGGGATATGTATCTATTTTGATCTAAGGGCATAAACTCCAAACTAAGTAGCATAACAGACTTTTGTAAGCTCCCACAAGTTTGTTTAGCATATTTAAACTACTCTACTTCTTTAGCCACCTAAATTCATGCCAATTGTATCGATAGTTGTCACTCGCCTCCTCAATCCATTCAAGGACATGTGTCCAATTTCATCCGGGGGCATAAAATTGAAACTGAGAAGCATAACAGATTTTTGTAATCTCTTGCAAGTCTATTTGGCCAGGGCCCATGCGACTACCCTAGACAAAAATACCCAACACAATGTTCTTGAAAATCGACCTCATCTTCAAAAATTTCACTATGCCTCATTGACCAAAACCATAGTGTTGGAGATACTCCAAAAAATGGGTTTTTGGTCAATGGAATGATAGCATAGGGGCCCCAGTAGCTAAAACCGAGTGCTCTTAATCCAATGCAACTGACGGTTCATGCATATGAGTCCTGGTTTGATTTTGATCGTGAGTTGCAACTCTCCTCCTCAAGCCATTTAGGGACATGTGGTCAATTTGTTCCAGGGGCATAAAATCCAAACCGAGTAGCATAACAAACTTTCATAAGCTACCACAAGTCTATTTGTCCAAGGCCCATGTGAGACTCGACACGGTGTTCTTGAAAATCAACCTCCTCTTCAGAAATTGCACTATGCCTCATTGACCAAATCCCTAGTGCCAAAGATACTCCACCAAATCATTTTTTGGTCAATGCAATGATAGCGTAGGGGCCCCACTAGCTGAATACTGGTCCTCTTAATCCAATGCAACTAACGGTTCATGCATCTGAGTCCTGGTTTGCGTTTTGTCATAAGTTGCAACTTGCCTCCTCAAGTCATTTAGAGACATGTGGTCAATTTGGTCCAGGGGCATAAAATCAAATCGAGTAGCATAACAGACTTCAGTAAGCTCCTGGAAGTTTGTTTGGCCAAGGACCACATGACTACACTAGCCAAAAATACCTGACATAATGTTCTTGAAAATTGACCTCTTCAAAAATTGCAATATGCCTCATTGACCAAAACCCTAGTTTTGGAGATACTCCATCAAATGGTCTTTCGGTTGACGGAATGATAGTATAAGAGCCCCAATAGATGAAACCCGGTACTATGGATCCAATGCAACTAACGGTTCATGCATTCGAGTCTCGGTTTTAGTTTTATCGATAGTTTCAACTCGCATCGTAAGGTTGTTCAAGGACATGTGGCCAATTTGGTCCAGGGGTATATAATCCAAATCAAGAAACATAATGGAGTTATGTAAGCTCCCACAAGTCTATTTGGCCAATGTCCATGTGACTACACTAGAAATAAATGCTCGACAGAGTGTTCTTGAAAATCAAACTTATCTTCAAAAATTGCACTATGCCTCATTGACCAGAACCCTAGTACCCGAGATACTCCAACAAATGATTTTTCGGTCGACGAAATGATAACATAGGCCCCCCACTAGTTGAAACCTAGTTCTTTTAATCCAATGCAATTGACGGTTTAGGCATATGAGTCTAAGTTTGAGTTTGATCGAGAGTTGCAACTCACCTCCTCAAGCGATTTAGGGACATGTGGTCAATTTGGTCTAGGGGCATAAAATCCAAACCGAGTAGCATAACAAACTTCCATAAGCTCTTGCAAGTTTATTTGGCTAAGGCTCATGTGACTACACTAGGAAAAAATACTCGACACAATGTTCTTGAAAATCAACCTCCTCTTAAGAAATTGCACTATACCTCATTGACCAAAACCCTAGTCTTGAAGATACTCCAACAAATTGTTTTTCGGTCAACGAAATGATAGGGTAGGAGGCCAAATAGTTTAAACTAGTTTCTTTGGATCCAATGCAACTCATAGTTCATGCATCCGAGACCTGGTTTGAGTTTTATAGATAGTTCCATCTCGCCTCCTCAAGTCATTCAAGGACATGTGGCCAATTTGTTCTGGAGGAATAAAGTCCAAACCGAGCAGCATAACAGAGTTTTTTAACCTCCCACAAGTCTCTTTGGACAAGGTCCATGAAAATGCACTAGCCAAAATCGCTAGCATAGTGTTCTTGAAAATCGACCTCATCTTGAGAAATTGCACTATGCCTCATTGACCAAAACCCTAATGTCGGAGATACTCCAAAAATGGATTTTATATTGGCGGAAAGATAGAATAGGGGCCCCATTAGCGGAAAACCGGTGCTCTTAATCCAATATAGCTGATGGTTTGTGCATCTGAGTCTCGTTTTGAGTTTTATCATGATTTGGAACTCACCTCCTCAAGCCATTCAAGGACATGTGGTCAATTTGGTCCAGGCGCATAAAATCCAAACCGAGTAGCATAACAGATTTCTGTAAGCTCCCACAAGTCTATTTGGACAATGAACACATGACTACACTAGACAAAAGGCCCCACACAATGTTCTTGAAAATCGACCTCCCCTTCAGAAATTGCACTATGCCTCATTGACCAAAACCCTAGTGTTGGAGATACTCCAAAAAATGTTTTTTCGGTCGACAAAATGATAGCGTAAGAGCCCCAGTAGTTGAAACCTGGTGCTATGGATCCAATGCAATTGACGGTTCATGAATCCAAGTCCCATTTTGATTTTTATCGTGAGTTGCAACTTGCCTCCTCAAGCCATTCAGGAATATGTGGCCAATTTGGTCAGGGGGCATAAATTCCAAACTGAGTAACATAACGGACTTTTGTAAGCTCCTACAAGTTTGTTTAGCACCTTAAACCACTCTAACTAATGTTGGGTATGTGTTATATTCTTTGCATGTGTGTGTGTGGGCGCGTCAGATATGACAACTGTATGTGTGGGTGGTTTTTGCTATTTTTAGCGATTTTGTAAATTAATCCCAGGTTAAGGGATTAAGGTTTTGGTATCTATGAAATACCTAATTTGTTTTTATATATATTGTGTTGGAGCCGCCCTTGTCTTTACCTTGCACAATTTTCAATTTTTGATACTTGAAATCTAAAGATTGATTTTCCTTTTCCTTCCGAGATCTTAAGACTCTGAAATCTTGTCGCTTGAACATAAACGTTTTCTACTTTCAAAACAGATCCATTTTCGCGAGTATGTTCGCTCTTTTGTTTCATTTCGGGGTCTCGCAGGTCAGATACTTTAAACCTTGAGTTCACACGTCCCGAGTCACGAAACGACGAAATCGTTTTCAATTTCCACCCAAGACATTAACTAGGATAAATCTTGTAACTCATGAGTGGACGTTGTCGGGAGTTCGCGTCTCGGCATTCGTCAAACCCAATTTTTTGTTCTTACAACCCCGAGAGCCGAGAATGTGATAATTATTGCGATATCCTTGGTCAAGGATTAAAGGTCAAAAAACTAACCATGGTTAAATTTGGTGCTCGACATATCGCCACTCGTCACTTTCTTTCATAAAGTTAAGGCGTCTAAAATCCTGACTCACGAGGTTGCGACATGATTATGGAAAGATTAATTAGTAACCTAATCTAAGATTTTCTTCCCATATTTTGAGCCTTAATTATCGCGACATCGCGGTATCGCGACTTGGCATACCTTTCTCCCAAAAATCTGTCTTCGAACTTCCGAGTCGCGATACGGCAAATAAATTAATTATGCAATTAATGACGCTCCAAATCATGATTACTATTAATTGAATCCAAGTCGGCCCTCGCAGTCTCGCGAGTTGGAGAGTCAAAATGTTAAAAGGAAATTCACGATGCAGCGAACAACGAGAAAATTATTTAAGTTGCTAAGATTTGAAATTTAAAAAAAAAAAGAGATGCGTCCTGTCCCACGCATCGAGGTTTGCGCATTTCCCAAAGCACTTGCTTCTCTCCATACCCCGATTGCCTGTCAAGCCGCCAAACATTGATGACATTAATGAAGAATTAGGGTAAATCCACGAATAAACAAGATCGGATTCACGCAATAAATTGTTTCTAATTGCGATTTGACAGACTTAATTCAAATAGTATAGAGTTTTCAAATATATACGGGAGTTTCATTTTATTTTAAACATTTTTCATAAGCGCACGGAGCTCACCTTTCTCCAAGTGAACTAATCTATGCATGTATACACAGGTCTATCACAGAAGAGCAAAAACATAGGTTTCAGACATGGCTCGAAGGAGAGCAGCGAAGGAAAATATCGAGGTTGCAGGGCAAGGCCCGGATAATGTCTCCGCACCTTTTCCCCAGAGCGACGGTTCAGTCCCTAGCTGGTCATTCATTTCAGATATTCTACAATATGAGTTGGTAAATTATTCAGACTCCGATGATGATGATAATGAAAAAGATGACCTGACCACTAAATACAAGATAATTGTTCAGTCTGGAATGCACCTGGTTGCGACCAGACCACGGTTGCTCCCATACTACGACATGATCCGATGGGCATTGGATCACATAGACCTACCCACTAGAACTATAATAAACGACCAACGGACCACGATCGGGACTTTTAGACCAGAGCATATCCAAACTATGTACAATCTCCCAACAACATCTGAATACACATATGACATTGAATTCCTGGAGGAATTCAAAAAGAAGGAATGCACTGAGTTTGACAAGACCATGCCCGGTTTGATAAAAGATTGTGTTTCGTGCTCTGCGAAATTTAGAGCAAATGACCAGGGCATATATTCAATTGCTTCGCTGGAGCCTCAGTATATGTATGTGGCGATGATGACGTGCCGACTGTTTGGAAAGGAGGATACAACGCATTTCTACGTTGCCTGGGTACCTCTCATATTTTGGGTAGCAGAAGGTTGCTCATTTAATTGGGAAAAGATACTCTCAGACAGTCTTTTCAACCGGGTCACCGAATACCGAGAGAAAAAATAAGGTGGAAGACCATCCTCTTTTTTCATGTCTGCGTATAACATGGACGCGATATGTTCTATGATGCCATTCCCTTTGATGAACTGGGCTTGGAGTCCAGCCCAAGAAAATCTTGTACACGTGTATCATGAAAAACTGTGGGAAGATAAAGCAAACAAATTTATTTATGAAGTGTTCAACTGGGTGATGGTGCCCCTGCACATCGCCATTTTTTGTCGTTCGCCACCTCGCATCTCGGATAGCATTGCTGCAAATCTGAGTAGTATCGCGGACTGGTACGTAGAAGCAGAGTTTTCCTACTTCAGAGTGTTCAGAGCTGTTGTTCCCCCTCTTGCGCTACCACTGTTCATCGTCGACAAGATGGCATGTTGCGAGATTGCTCGACAGACAGTGATCGGCGGAGTAAGTAAAGAGCTCAAAGCATCATCAAAGAAGGTATGGTCGTTTTTCCCCATTCGGCTAAATTCTTATTCTTTATTGGATTTTGGACATGCTAAAGCTGAGGCTATAACCTTAGAAGACTTGAGTTTGGTCTCTATTGAGTATAAAAAGCATGATCCTCAGAAAATTGTAAGCAACCATTTGTCAAATTGTTGGTTGAAGAAGTTTGAACACGAGTGTTCACCCTCGGATGATATTTTCCGAGGGGCGAGGTCCTATGGGGAAGTGCTTGTTCGGATCAAATCTTTAGCACCCGAGGACATGGCCTCTGTTTTAAAGTTTCAGGAGCATAGAAAAATATGTCTCCCCGTTGTGCTGGGAGGTTTAGGTATTTCCAAAGATGAAAAGAAGGATGCTGAAAGTTTTGAGAGGCAAATTTCTAACCCTGAAAAACATAAGGAAGGAGAGCCTGAGAATAATCCCGAAACAGAAGAAGAGACTACTGACCCGCCCAAGGAACATAGCCCATAGGTGGAAGTAAGAAACACAGACCCGCCAGAGACTCAGAATCCATATACTGAGACGAATACCTCTGATCCTCCGAAGCAGCAGGACTCACTCGTCACACCAGGAAAGGCGACGAAGCAAATCGGGGAACCCATCACTTTTGTCACCCCTTTGCAGTCGACGCAAGGGAATATAGAAGAGGGATGGATTTTCGGCGAAGACCTAATGCATATTAGAGCAGAAGAGCTTCCCCCAAATGAGTTCTTCTGTTCTACCAGGATGAAGGATCAACAGCTAAAAAATTCAAAGTGATGACAGATGGAAAGAATAAAAGGAGTGAGGAATTCGCCACAGATATCGCAGGGATGCTAGGAGCGTATACGTCAGCAAATCAATTCTCGTTCAGGATGTTGAAAAATCAGCTCAAAAGAAAGAATCACCTAATCAAGACACTCGAAGCCCGAGTAGCTTCGGCCGTAGAAAGCGCTAAGAGTCAGGCGAGTGGAGAAATAGAACTAGCCCGATTGGCTGATCAAAAAGAAATTGAAGTCCTTAAAACCAAGTTGGAAAAAGTGAATTCAGTGATCCGAGATGGTCGGATACAGGCAAGTCAGCGGAGGAGTATGATCTCAGGGTTACAGTCTCAGTTAGAGTTTGCTGAGAGAAGAATGATCGACGTCGAAGGGTTTAAATCCTGGGTGATTGATATCAGGGGCAGGATCTCTTCTGTACAACAAAGTCTGTTAGACAAAGTGGGGGTGATCCGAGAAGACTGCGTATTAATGCATCGTATTTCAGAAAATCTGACTGTCAAAGAAAGGAACGTAGAGGCTACTTGGGTCGCCTTTCAAGAGGAAGTGATAGCTACCAACAACATATTTTCCATAGATTCTCCAGGGCTCACCATCACTGAACAAACAAGAGGTAATATTTTGTTAAAAGATTGGGAACATAATATTGCCTTAAGCAAGGAACAGGCTCAAAAAGTAACCAGTTGATTAGAAGAAGCCTTCAATGCCATAGATGGCGAGCTGCTAGAAATGGAGAATGGAGGTGACTCAGAGACCCTAAGGCAAATGAATATAGATCATATCTCCCTCGATCTAAAGGAGAAGAATGAAAGAGATTCGGTGGATATCTCTAAGATGGTCAGGGTAGACATGGCTCAAGTTGATAAACATTTGATTCAACTGAGCGCACAACTCAGCGCTCTTGACATCATTGACGCACAAATAGGTGGTAAACTTCCACAGTTGGCCCGAGAGTGTTATTTTTCCGAGGCTAGCTGTCAGGCGGAGCCTTCACAGCTTGTATCCCAGTTCGTGGACAAATGTATCATATGCACTGAATCCACGCATAGACAAGCACCTGGCACTTTTTGAAAATAGAGTAGAAGAGATGAAGCGACATTGCTCCTCCCAGCTATCAAGCGGAGCCTTCATAGCTTGTATCTCAGTTTTTGGACAAATGTATCATATGCGCCGAATCACGCAGAAGGCAAGCACCTGGCACTTTTTGAAGATAGAGTAGGAGAGGTGGAATGATTTGGCTCCTCTCGTTTTGTAACGGAATTGATGAAACCATTGGTTTTCTAAAAAAGTGGGGAAAATTTTGTATAAAGGGACACAAAAAGAAGAAGAATGGGCTGGACCTTTTTGGTATCGATTGTAATAAGAGTTTTACATTGAAGAAGTTAATATACAAGCAATTTGAAGATTCTCAATTCCGTCCAGACTGTATTATCAAGTTTGCTTCTTTGTGCTTTATGTTTCATTTCATTTCGCTCATTCATAATTGATGTGCTTTGTTATAATTTAGTACGACCACTACTATAACAAAAGAATTCTGGTTTTCTGTCTCTATCTATTGTTTTTCCTCTGCATCATCTATCAGCGGGTGTAAGACCAATTCGCATTTTCAGAATTCTACGTTTAACCTCGGCTACGTCGGTTATTTTCTCACCAATTTCTTCTTCTGCGTATATGTGACTTTTCGTTTGACATGAACCTCATGTTATACGCAGCTAAATGTTTTTCTTCCACATCACACTTTTATATTAAATTATAATGCAGTTACGGGAAAGGGCCTTCTTTTGCAATTTTTATTTCGTTCAGAAAACGTAAAAATCTCTCTTTATTTCGACCAAATTGAAACAGCACTGAAATCTCTCTTTAAATTATTTCCTACGGTTATTGTTCCTCAATGACTGTACCTACAGCTACGCAACCTAATATTGAACCTGGGCTATCTAATCAAACACATATTGCTTTAAATATTTTCGATACAATCCTCAAAACTACTAACACCCGAGAAGAACTCGAGCGTTCATGGGCAGCCATTGAGCGTGATATAACTGCTCAAGAGCAGTTGGAAGCTAGACGACGAGAACATAGAAATATTCCCTAGTTTCTCATACCGAAGGTGACTTTATCTTCGTATTCATCTTTTACATACTTCCAGATGCCTTGACACTGTACTTTAAGCCTCAGTACAGACTCAGGAACAACATCTTACTGGCGTCGTTGTCGGGGAATGAAGTTACGAAATCTTTTTCCCTGGGAAAACGACAAACTATTTCGTTGATAGTGTTACTCTTTGATAAGTGAACATAGAGTACACACAGTTTTAAGGCTTTTATTTAAAAAATATCTTTCACTTGGTGACTCCACTTAAACACAAACTGGCATCTGGCAGAAAGCATACCAGACAGAACCCGGATGGCAAGCTGATTATGCCTGTTAATGATCCTGAAATTTTTTTAAAAGCGAGAGGCTCATCTAAGGCAACCGCTACCGTTCATAAGCCCAAAAACCCACTTTTAAAGACTAAATGCCCTTCAGAACCTCCTACTTCCTGTAGCCTTTTGTCTGATACCATAGATCCGAAAACAAACTACTCTGAATTTAGGAATGAGATCCATCAGACTTCCCCATCTATAAACAAGAGAAAAGGTCCTTTAGAAAGATCGTTGTCATTTGACATACCAGCCTTTCTTCAACAAAACTTCCCAGTTTCACCTGATTCAAAAGAGTGTTTTACACCCTCATTTCCTACTCCCAAGTCGATGGCAGGCGTCGGAGGAGGAGGTCTGAATGTCCCTCCTCCCAGAGTATTTTCAAAAGTAGCAGTGAGATACGCTCCCCTAGTTTTACCCATTCACCTCCACGATTTACCTGACAACTACATTAAAAATATTCCTAAGTTCACTAGGGAGGGAGATCTAACCGCAACTGAGCATATAAAATTTTTTTACCAGTTCGTAGACATCTATGGTATTGAGCACAAGGATGTTTATTCGAGACTTCTTGTACAGACCTTTAAAGGACAGGTCTGAACCTGGTTTAGGAGCCTTCCTGCAGCTTCTATTCGGACATATGATGCATTGGAAGATGCTTTCCTCAGACAATGGGGAGAGCGGAAATATCACTTATATTACCTTACCGATTTTGGGTCTCTAAAGAAAAGGAACTCAGAAACAGTTATGGAATTTATTCTGAGATTTAACAAACTGTATAATAAAATTCCAGCCGCTGTTAAACCTTCTGAACCCTCAGCCAAAGTAACCTTTGCGGGAGATTTCGAACCTGATTTTGCCCTACTTTTGCGAGAAAGAAGAGGAGCCACCCTAAATAGAATGCAAGACGATGCTATCGAAATAGAATCTAATATGATGGCTTCAGGCAAGTTAAAGGCTAAACTAGAAACAGTCAACCGAGAAAATAGACACTATAGGGAACCAGTGGGTCCTTCGAGGTCAAATAGATATACTGATGACAGAGTAGATGATATGGCCCGAATAATTAAAGAACTGTCTAACAAAATCTCTAGGATGGATTTGGATCAGGCTAAAGATGATTCCTCTAACAAAAAGGACTTCAAGAGAAACCCAAATCCCCAAAATCAACAGAGGCAAATAAAGAATGAAGATCAAAAAATACAAGCTCCACTAAAAAAAGAAAATTTTATAGGAGCAAATGACCTCCAAGATTTCAGAGATTCGGAAGATGAAGTCGCGTGTTTCGGTGATGAATGTTCCCAGTCATTTTTGACCAGGGAAGACTACGAGAAATCTTTAAATACCTATCAACCTTCTAATGAAGATGAAGAAGGTAATCATCCCGACCTCTGCGTATCTCAACCAGAAATAGAAATGATAGTGGCTGATTTTCAACCCAAATACAATCTAAGATCAAAAAATAAGACCACCTCAACTGACCAACCTAAAATAATCCTTCAAAGGGGTCAAGCTCATGAACCTCCTTTGGAAGAAACATTGTTACCCAGCAATAAAATCAAGGTATCAAAAACTCAAGAGTCCGACGTGAAAAAAATTGAAACCCAAACAAAAGAAATTGAACCAGTAGATAAAGTTGTATCTTCAGCTAAGATCACGAGTGATAAAGCAGTCCAGACCAATAAGTCAGAAAGGAAAAGATCGGAAGTCTTAACCAAAGAAATAGACAAGGTAAATTTATCTTTCAATTTCGAAAATGAATTAAATAAAATTAAGATACTGATTCCTTTGGTAGAATTAGCAAAAAACCCCACTTATCGGAAGCAAATCGCCAAAATAATGGGTGTCTATGAGTAAGAAAGTCACTCTGATGTTATCAACCTAGAAGACGATAGACCTAACATCACCTTTAGTCCTCATTTTGAGGGATCTAAAGATAACGTCACTCCTTTCTATATCACCCTGAATATACATGATATGTTACTGCATAACTGTATGTTAGACTCCGGGGCTTCACATAATGTTATGCCCAAAATTATAATGGAGAGGATGGGCCTCCAGATCACTAGACCCTATGGAAATCTATACTCTTTCGATTCGAGAAAGGTTAAATGTATGGGGATGATAAAAGATCTGGTTGTTACCCTGGCTCAAGTCCCGGTCAAGAGTGTCTTGATGGATGTGGTTATTGCAGATATCCCTCCCAAATATGGTATGTTGTTATCCAGATCATGGGGAGCCAAGTTGGGGGGTTCTCTACAATTGGACATGTCATATGCCACAATTCCTATATTTGGTGGTCAGTTTACCCAGTTGTATAGAGAAACAAGATTGGCGTATACTGTCAGTGATCCTCAGAATCCAAATAAATTTCCCATTTATGTTGCAGACCAAGATCTGGGGAATTGCATATTTTCATTTGATGATGGTTTAGACGAGTGTCCAGAAGAAATTGATATGAAGCAAGAAGAGCTTATCCCCTTGACTGAAGAACTATGCAAAGGTGGTATCTGAAAAATGTACTTCGATGGTGCTTCGTCTTCTGAAGGAGCTGGTGCTGGCATACTTTTAGTAGCACCTGAAGGTAAGTTTATTGTTCATTTCTCATATCGTTTGCAGTGGGATATATATTACACCAATAACGTATGTGAGTATGAAGCATTAATCTTAGGTTTAGAGGCTGCAAAGAAGTTAAATATAAAAAACTTGGAGGTTTACGGTGACGTTGAATTGATAGTAAGACAAGTAAACCGACAATACCAAGCCAAGCAT
>ML779634.1:869718-881833 GCA_009831015.1 Picea engelmannii | reverse complement strand
TTTATTCCTCGCACAGGGAATCTACATGCTGACGCATTGGCTAAGGCAGCCTCAACCTTTTCTCCTCCCACGAACGTTAAACTGAAATATCATATTGAAATCAGATATAAACCCTCTATACCCGACAATGTCAGACACTAGCATATTTTTGAAGATGACGAACAAATTCAGAAATTTCTTATGGCAATAGGTGAGTTCTCTGAAACTTATCCAGAACAAGAAAACCAAAACGACCCGACGTGGATTATGCAAGAGGGTGAAGATCCTGAAACCTTTCGAGATAAAATAGCGGATCATCGCATGTTGGTCCTTAAAAACAACCAGATCCCGAAAGGATTAATTCCTTTAGAAAGACTCTTCGATCAGAACGACATACCTGTGAAATCCACTTTGCAGCCCCAACCAGAATAAGTGGAGGATTGTGACATAGGAACTGAAAAAGAAGCCAGGATAGTAAAGATATCTAAATTCCTCCCTCCCAAGGTAAAATACCAATACAGAGACCTACTCAAACAGTATACAGATGTTTTTGCCTGGTCCTATGAAGAGCTTCGAACGTATGATACTTCCATAATTGAGCACAAGATACCGTTGAAGCCCAGGGTCAAGCCTTTTAGGCAAAAGCTTAGGCAATTTAACCCCATTTTGTTGCCCATCATTGAAAAGGAAATTAAGAAGCTTTTAGATGTGAAAATAATTGTACCTCTAAGGTACTCAGACCGGGTGGCAAATTTAGTCCCTGTCAGAAAAAAGAACAGAGAAATCAGACTATGTGTGGATTTCCGGAACTTGAACAGGTCCTCTCTTAAGGATAATTATCCACTCCCCAAAATGGACCACGTCCTGGAAAGGGTAGTTGGAGAAAATCGAATGTCTATGATAGATGGTTTTTCTGGGTACAATCAAATCGCCATGAACGAGCTAGACAGACAAAAAACCTCTTTCACCACACCATGGGGTACATTCATGTATGATAAAATGCCTTTTGGTTTGATGAATGCAGGGGCTACATTCCAGCGCGCTATGGACATCGCTTTTGTCGGAGAAAGAGACAAGTTCGTAGTAATCTACCTTGACGATTTAACAGTTTTCTCTAAAACCGATGAAGAAGATTTGATCCATTTAAAACAGACTTTTGAAAAATGCCGCAGGTATGGCCTATCTTTAAACCCAAAGAAATCACTTTTTTCTATGCAGGAAGGTAAGCTTCTGGGGCATATCGTATCTAAAGATGGGATCAGGATCGATCCTAAGAGGATTGAAGCAATACAAACTATTAGGATTCCTAGGAACGTAAAAGAAATTCAATCTTTCTTAGGAACAATAAATTTTTTATGATGGTTTATACCAAATTTTGCTGAGATCATCAAATTGATCACAGGAATGCTGAAAAAGGATAACAGAGTAAATTGGACGACCGAGGCTAAAGTGTCATTTGAGCATATTAAAAAAGTCATCAGTGAAGCACCTGTGTTAGCAAGCCCAAATTACTTGAAATATTTCCTCATCTTCTCATTCACTTCTGAACATACTATAGCCGTGGTGTTGCTACAAAATGATGATGAAGGCTTTGAATGCCCAATCGCGTTTTTTAGCAAGAGCCTTAGAGACGCCGAACTAAAATATGATATAATATAAAAATAGGCGTACGCAATGGTGAAAGCGCTTAAAGCATTCAGAACTTATGTTCTGCATTCAAAAATTATTGCGTACGTACCAACCAGTGCTGTGAAAGATATATTGGTACAGCCAGATAGTGATGGAAAACGAGGATGTTGGCTCACTAAAATACAAGAATTTGATCTGGAAGTCAAGACTACTAAATTGATAAAGGGGCAGGGTCTGGCCAAACTCTTGGCTGAGTCGAACCTTAGATCTCTTGACATCAATTGCCTACAAGGGGAAGATGGAGACACACATTTGTAAGAGCAGGATGACCAGACACATCCAAGCAAGGTTGAAGAAAAATTCATGTCGTCAGGATGGTATAAAGATATAGTTTTCTATTTATTAAACCTGAAATGTCCATATGAACTAACACCAGCCAAATGCAGAACTTTAAAACTCCATGCTGTAAAATATTGCATCTCTGAAAATCAACTATATTGGAAGGATCCACTCGGGTTCTTACTAGTCTGTTTGGTTGAATCGAAAACTCCACGGGATATAGAAGAATTTCATGAAGGAATCTGTGGAGGACAGCATGTGTGGAGAGCCACAGCCTACAAGATCCTGAGGGCCGGATACTATTGGCCAAAACTATTTTCGGATGTCAATGCCAAAGACGTGCCTGTTACTCATGTCAAATATTCGCTGGTAAGCAAAAACTCCCTGCACTACCACTCGTTCCAGTCAAAACTGAAGCCCCATTTCAACAATGGGGATTAGACTTCGTAGGGGAAATTAATCCCCATTCCAGTGCTCAGCATAAGTGGATCTTAACAGCCACATATTATTTTACAAAGTGGGTGGAAGCAATTCCAACCAAAAGGGAAACAGACTCGGTGGTGATCGACTTCTTGGAAGATAACATTTTGTCGAGATTCGGGTGTCCCCGAAATATTGTTACCGACAACGCCCAGGCCTTCAAATCCATGGCTATGATCAATTTCTGCCAGAAGTACAGTATCGTTCTCGGCCATTCCACTGCTTATTACCCTCAGGGAAACGGGCTGGTCGAATCATCTAACAAGAGCCTGGTAAACATAATCAAAAAAGTATTGAATGAAAACAAAAGGTCCTGGCATGTGCATTTGAAGTACGCGTTGTGGTCAAACCACATCATCACTAAAAGATCTATCGGCATTTCTCCGTTTCAGATGGTCTATGGGACTAAGGCGGTTCTGCCTATAAACTTAGCATTGCTAGTGATGAAATTATGGCAGGATCATAACGAAGAACCCAATCATGTAACCAGGAGAATTAACCAGCTAATCGAGGTTCAACAGCACGGAGTGGAGGTTGATGAGAAAATGTAGAAATACCAAGACGATATGAAAGCATTGTTCGACATCAAGGCAAAGAACAGAGAATTCCTCCCAGGTGATTTAGTATTAAGATGGGATACGAGAAGGGAAGAAGCAGCAAAGCATGGAAAATTTGATCACCTTTGGTATGGACCATTCAGGGTCTCGGCTCCAGAAGGAAATAATTCTTTTCTTCTGGAAAATATTGATGGAGAAGTTCTCAGCGCCCCGATCAACGGGCGGTATCTAAAGCACTACATGACGTGACAGTCATCAAGTTAATTCAAAAAAAAAAAAAAATTATGTATATATATTTGTAAATAAATAAGTTTGTTCAAACATGTACTATTAATTTTTGGTTTTCGTTCCTAAAATCTCAACACATTTTCAATAAAATTTGTATTTATTTTTACAGGAATCCAGCTGCAGACGAAACTAGCTCAAAAAATCAAGATGTAGGTCGGTATTGGAAATAGAACAACATAAAATAGGTGATATTTAAGATATTTCATAAGTTCATAGAGAAAGTGAAAAGAAAAGATAGAGGTAAGCTTTCTAAATACACAGGTCATGAGAGGCTGTTTAAGCAAACTAAGGTAACATTTTTCAAATTTGCAATATAATGGGTTAGATAACAAGAATATTTTTAGTTTCATAATCTTCAAATAAAATAATTTGAATGAATACATTAAACCTAAAACAGTCAGCCATAATTTTTGTTCCTAAATATATGCAAAAATCAGTCCCGAATTATGGTGACCTTTTGTATATTAAGTCATTGAATTGCTGCCTGGTTTTTTGCCTATCTTTGGGCCTAACTTTCAGTGAGTCACTATCTTCCCGAGTCTTTGTGAAGGAATAAAAGTTTTTCATTTTAAACCTCAGGGATTTCGAAACAGATCCTAATAAGAAAGATGGTCTTCACGACTACTTAATCTTCTACTAAGCGAAGGAACGTTTATAGCGATCCTAACTTTCCTAGGTTTTTCAACAGCATCGAAAAAATCAAAGCTTTCTTGAACAGGATGTCCCTTAAAAATTTTATTATTTTCCCTGTCTCCCTAGGAATGAAGGTCTTGTGAGGGTCAAAGGAAGGTTGATACCGAGTAATCAAAATAAGTTGACATACCTCTGATAAAAATATTACACAGATCTCAGCCCTAATATAAACTGATTGCTCCCATCTTTGAGTTTTAAAAGTAAATACTAAGACAGGTGGTGAAAGGAAATTCAGAAATGATTGCCCCCACCTATTCCATTAAGATGATGAAAGGAAATTCAGAAATGATTGCCCTTGTCTTAGCGTTTAAATGCATAAATATTTTCTGAAGTGGTGAAAAGAAATTCAGTGAAAAAAGGGTCAGACAACTTCACCTGGGTACTGAACAGGATCGCTGGCAGTGAAACAATGTCTGAGAGATCTGTAAAGATGTTACACATGAATATCAATCTACTCTGGTAACCAACACTTTCTGAAAGCCTGATCATTTCCCCAAATTCCGATGGGACTTCCCTATTTAAAATTGTATAATAACATTCTTTTAATGCAAGCTGAGAATCGTGAGATCTGTTGAATATCCTAGGGTTGTTTTGACTGTCTTAAAGCGTCCCCAAAGTTAGTACTGAGAAAGGGAAGGTTGTGCAAGTGATTTCAGCTGTGTTTAGAAAGAGTATCTGTGTTCGAAAAAAATAATTCTGAGGTACAAAACGAAGATTCCCCCCCCCCCTTTTTTTATCTTTTTCCTTGAATGTTTCTGTTGATTTTAGCCTGTGACTCCATTTACCCAATATTGGCACCTGGTCTACTGTTCTTCCCGCCTCACAGGAAGGTGAGATCCCTAGTTGGAGCCTATGTTGGAGCCTCCCTTGTCTTTACCTTGCACAATTTTCAATTTTTGATACTTGAAATCTAAAGATTGATTTTCCTTTTCCTTCCGAGATCTTAAGACTCTTAAATCTTGTCGCCTGAACAAAAATGTTTTCTACTTTCAAAACAAATCCATTTTCGTGAGTATGTTCGCTCTTTTGTTTCATTTCGGGGTCTCGCAGGTCGGATACTTTAAACCTTGAGTTCACACGTCCCGAGTCACGAAACGGTGAAATCGTTTTCAATTTCCGCCCAAGACATTAACTAGGGTAAATCTTGTAACTCATGAGTGGACATTGTCGGGAGTTCACGTCTCGGCATTCATCAAACCCAATTTTTTGTTCTTACAACCCCAAGAGCCGAGAACGTGATAATTCTTGCGATATCCTTGGTCAAGGATTAAAGGTCAAAAAACTAACCATGGTTAAATTTGGTGCTCGGCATATCGCCACTCGTCACTTTCTTTCATAAATTTAAGGCGTCTAAAATCTCGACCCACGAGGTTGCGACATGATTATGGAAAGATTAATTAGTAACCTAATCTAATATTTTCTTCCCGTATTTTGAGCCTTAATTATCGCCACATCGTGGTATCGCGACTCGGCATACATTTCTCCCAAAAATCTGTCTTCGAACTTCCGAGTCACGATATGGAAAATAAATTAATTATGCAATTAATGACGCTCCAAATCATGATTACTATTAATTGAATCCAAGTCGGCCCTCGCAGTCTCGCGAGTTGAAGAGTCAAAATATTAAAAGGAAATTCACGATGCAGTGAACAGCGAGAAAATTATTTAAGTTGCTAAGATTTGAAATTTTAAAATAAAATGAGATGCGTCCCGTCCCGCGCATCGAGGTTTGTGCATTTCCCAAAGCACTTGCTGCTCTCCATACCCTGACTGCCTATCAAGCCGCCAAACATTGATGACATTAATGAAGAATTAGGGTAAATCCACGAATAAACAAGATCGGATTCACGCAATAAATTGTTTCTAATTGCGATTTGACAGACTTAATTCGAATAGTACAGAGTTTTAAAATATATACGGGAATTTCATTTTATTTTAAACATTTTTCATAAGCGCATGGAGCTCACCTTTCTCCAACTGAACTAATCTCTGCATGTATACACAGGTCTATCGCAGAAGAGAGAAAACATAGGTTTCATACATGGCTCCAAGGAGAGCAGCGAAGGTGAATATCGAGGTTGCAGGGCAAGGCCCGGATAATGTCTCCGACACTTCACCCCGGAGCGGCAGTTCAGTCCCTAGCTGTTCATTCATTTCAGATATTCTACAATTTGAGTTGGTAAATTATTCAGACTCCGATGACGATGATAACGAAAAAGACGACCTAAACACTAAATACAAGATAATTGTTCAGTCTGGAATGCACCTGGTTGCGACCAGAACACGGTTGCTCCCATACTACGACATGATCCGATGGGCATTGGATCACATAGACCTACCCACCAGAACTATAATAAACGACCAACGGACCACGGTCAGGACTTTTAGACCATAGCATATCCAAACTATGTACAAGCTCCCAGCAACATCTGAATACACATATGACACTGAATTCCTGGAGGAATTCAAAAAGAAGGAATGCACTGAGTTTGACAAGACCATGCCCAGTTTGATAAAAGATTGGGTTTCGCGCTCTGCAAAATTTAGAGCAAATGACCAGGGCATCTATTCAATTGCCTCGCTAGAGCCTCAGTATATGTATGTGGCGATGATGATGTGCCGACTGTTTGGAAAGGAGGATACAACGCATTTCTATGTTGCCTGGGTACCTCTCATATTTCGGGTAGCAGAAGGTTGCTCATTTAATTGGGCAAAGATACTCTAGGACAGTCTTTTCAACTGGGTCACCGAATACCGAGAGCAGAAAGAAGGTGGAAGACCATCCTCTTTTTTCATGTCTGCGTATATCATGGATGCGATATGTTCTATGATGCCATTCCATTTGATGAACTGGGCTTGGAGTCCAGCCCAAGAAAATCCTGTACACGTGTATCACAACAAACTGTGGGAAGATAAAGAAAACAAATTTATTTATGAAGTGTTCAACTGGGTGATGGTGCCCATGCACATCACCACTTTTGGTCATTTTCCACCTCGCATCTCGGATAGCATTGCTGCAAATCTGTGTAGTATCGCGGACTGGTACGTAGAAGTAGAGTTTTCCTACTTCAGAGTGTTCGGAGCTGCTATTCCCCCTCTTGCGCTACCACTGTTCATCCCCGACAAGATGGAATGTCACGATATTGCCTGACAAACAGTGATCGACGGAATAAGTAAAGAGCTCAAAGCATCATCGAAGAAGGTATGGTCGTTTTTCCCTGTTCGACTAAATTCTTATTCTTTATTGGATTTTGGACATGCTAAAGCTGAGGCTGCAACCTTAGAAGACTTGAGTTTGGTCTCTATTGAGTATAAAAAGCATGATCCTCAGAAAATTGTAAGCACCCATTTGTCAAATTGTGGGTTGAAGAAGTTTGAACACGAGTGTTCACCCTCAGATGATATTTTCTGAGGGGCGAGGTCCTATGGGGAAGTGCTTGTTCAGATCATATCTTTAGCACCCGAGGACATGGCCTCTGTTTTAAAGTTTCAGCAGCATAGAAAAATATGTCTCCCCGTTGTGCTGGGAGGTTTAGGTATTTCCAAAGATGAAAAGAAGGATGTTGAAAGTTCTAAGAGGCAAATTTCTAACCCTGAAAAACATCAGGAAGGAGAGCCTGAGAATAATCCCGAAACAAAAGAAGAGACTACTGACCCGCCCAAGGAACATAGCCCAGAGGTGGAAGTAAGAAACATAGACCTGCCAGAGACTGAGACGAATACCTCTGATCCTCCGAAGGAGCAGGACTCACTCGTCACACCAGGAAAGGCGGCGAAGAAAATCGATGAACCCATCACTTATGTCACCCCTTTGCAGTCGACGCAAGGGAATATAGAAGAGGGATGGATTTTCAGCGAAGAGCTAATGCCTATCAGAGCGGAAGAGCTTCCCCCAAATGAGTTCTTCTTTGACAAAAAGAGGAAAGCATTTGTGAAGAGGGAGTTCTACCAGGATGAAGGATCAACAGCTAAAAAATTCAAAGTGATGACAGATGGAAAGAATAAAAAGAGTGAGGAATTCGCCACAGAGATCGCAGGGACGCTAGGAGCGTATGCGTCGGCAAATCAATTCTCGGTCGGGATGTTGAAAAATCAGCTCAAAAGAAAGAATCGCCTGATCAAGACACTCGAAGCCCGAGTAGATTCGGCCGCAGAAAGCACTAAGAGTTAGGCGAGTGGAGAAATAGAACTAGCCCGATTGGCTGATCAGAAAGAAATTGAAGTCCTTAAAACCAAGTTGGAACAAGCGAATTCAGTGATCCGAGATGGTTGGATACAGGCAAGTCAGCAGAGGAGTTTGATCACAGGGTTATAGGCTCAGTTAGAGGTTGCTGAGAGAAAAATGATCGACGTCGAAGGGTTTAAATCTCGGGCGATTGATATCATGGGCAGGATCTCTTATGTACAACAAAGTCTGTTAGACAAAGTGGGGGTGATCCGAGAAGACTGCGTATTAATGCATCGTATTTCAGAAAATCTGACTGTCAAAGAAAGGAACGTAGAGGCTGCTTGGGTCACCTTTCAATAGGCAGTGATAGCTACCAACAACACATTTTCCATAGATTCTCTAGGGATCACCATCACTGAACAAACAAGAGGTAATATTTTGTTAAAAGATTGGGAACATAATATTGCCTTAAGCAAGGAACAGGCTCAAAAAGTAACCAGTTCATTAGAAGAAGCCTTCAATGCCATAGATGGCGAGCTGCTAGAAATGGAGAATGGAGGTGACTCAGAGATGCTAAGGCAAATGAATATAGATCAGATCTCCCTCGATCTAAAGGAGAAGAATGAAAGAGATTCGGCGGATATCTCTAAGATGGTCAGGGTAGACATGGCTCAAGTTGATAAACATTTGATTCAACCGAGCGCACAACTCAGCGCTCTTGACATCATTGACACACAAATAGGTGGTAAACTTCCACAGTTGGCCCAAGAGTGCTATTTCGCCGAGGCCAGCTGTCAAGCGGAGCCTTCACAGCTTGTATCCCAGTTCGTGGACAAATGTATCATATGCACTGAATCCACGCATAGACAAGCACCTAACACTTTTTGAAAATAGAGTAGAAGAGATGAAGCGACATTGCTCCTCCCAGATGTCAAGCGGAGCCTTCACAGCTTGTATCCCAATTTGTGGACAAATGTATCATATGCGTCGAATCACGCAGAAGGCAAGCACCTGACACTTTTTGAAAATAGAGTAGGAGAGTTGGAATGATTTGGCTCCTCTCGTTTTGTAACGGAATTGATGAAACCATTGGTTTTCTAAAAAAGTGGGGAAAATTTTGTATAAAGGGACACAAAAAGAAGAAGAACGGGCTGGACCTTTTTGGTATCGATTGTAATAAGAGTTTTACATTGAATAAGTTAATATAAAAGCAATTTGAAGATTCTCAATTCCATCCAGACTATATTATCAAGTTTGCTTCTTTGTGATTTATGTTTCATTTCATTTCGCTCATTCATAACTGATGTGCTTTGTTATAATTTAGTACGACCACTACTATAACAAAAGAATTCTGGTTTTCTGTCTCTGTCTATTGTTTTTCCTCTGCATTGGCTATCAACGGGTGTAAGACCAATTCACATTTTCAAAATTCTACATTTACCCTCGACTACATCGGTTATTTTCTCACCAATTTCTTCTTCTGCTTATATGTGACTTTTCTTTTGACAGGAACCTCATGTTATACGCAGCTAAATGTTTTTCTTCCACATCACACTTTTATATTAAATTATAATGCAGTTACGGGAAAGGGCCTTCTTTTGCAATTTTTATTTCGTTCAGGAAACGTAAAAATCTCTCTTTATTTCGACCAAATTGAAACAGCACTGAAATCTCTCTTTAAATTATTTCCTACGGTTACTGTTCCTCAATGACTGTACCTGAAGCTATGCAACCTAATATTGAACCCAGGCTATCTAATCAAACACATATTTCTTTAAATCTTTTCGATGCAATCCTCAAAACTGCTAACACTCGGGAAGAACTCGAGCATTCATGGGCAGCCATTGAGCGTGATATAACTGCTCAAGAGAAGTTGGAAGATAGACGACGAGAACATAGAAATCTGCCCTAGTTTCTCATACCAAAGGTGACTTTATCTTCGTATTCATCTTTTACATACTTTCGGATGCCTTGACACTGTACTTTAAGCCTCAGTACAGACTCAGGAACAACATATTGTATGATGAATGGTGAAATTCGATATAATGAATATAAGAAAGGTTTTCTCGTTTGAGGGTTTCCGGTATAAATCTCTGTGTGCTATGTGAATGAGCCATTGATTAAATTTCGTTTTTCTTAAGAATCTATATGAATTTCTTTACTTCACAGGTTTAAAAATTACATGTGGTATCAAAGCTCATTTTTGGCTTCAGAGGGATGCCTTTGTTGTTGAGGGTTTGGTTTGGTCTTGATAGATCAAGTTTATCTTGGGTCTGTGATAAACCTGGGTTTAGTGGGAGCTTTTGCAGTGGTGATTTGAGTGCATAAAGAGGAATGGCAAGTTATTCTAGAATCAAGATAGAG
Organism: Picea engelmannii; assembly: GCA_009831015.1. Classification (NCBI taxonomy): domain Eukaryota; kingdom Viridiplantae; phylum Streptophyta; class Pinopsida; order Pinales; family Pinaceae; genus Picea; species Picea engelmannii. The sequence goes on along the minus strand of ML779634.1, from coordinate 871,336 downwards.
AAGTTCAACGGTTAAAACTTTGAGCTATGGAAGATGAAGATGGAGGAACTTCTTGTAGACAAAGAACAATGGATCATTGTGGACCCTAGTACACAACCAACTGGTATGTAGCCTACTGGCACACAGATGACTAGTACACAACCTACTAGTGCACAAACTACTAGTATGTCGAAGGAAGATTGGGAGAAGTTGGACATGCGATCAAGAAGTACTATTAGACTCTTCCTGGCATATTCGGTGTTTTTGAATGTCTCAGGAGAATATATAGCCAAGGAACTATGGGATAAGTTGGGGAATTTGTATCAATCAAAGTCCCTGGTAAACAATTTGTTTCCTCGAAAGAAGCTATATCATCTTAGGATGGAAGATGGAGATTCTATGATAGAACATCTAAATTCCTTTAATACTTTGGTAAGTCAACTTGGCTTTGTTAATATTACGATTACAGAGGAAGATAAGTGTATTACTTTGTTATTTTCTTTTCCAGATTCTTGGGATAATCTGGTTGTAGCAATAGGTAGTACCAGTCAATCTACATTGAAGTATGAGGATGTAGTTGCATCCTTGTTATCTAAAGAGATGAGGTGAAAAAGCATGGATGGTCACAACACAGATGCTTTATTTATAAGAGGGCGTACCCAAGACAGGAACCCTGGTAAGCCTTCGGGGTGGAGATCTAAATCTATAGGTAGATCTAAGTCTCCAGGAAAATATTTAAGGAAATGTTGGAAGTGTGGTAAAACAGGGCATTATAAGAAAGATTGCAAGTCTAAGAAGGTTGAAAAACCAAAGGGATATGATAGTACCACTTTCACAGAGGCGAAAAACTTCACTGAAGAAGGAGGTGATGTTTACCTAGCATCTACAAGTACACATGCAGACCATGATGTATGGTTGATCAAATCAGTTGCGTCATACCATATGACTCCTCACAGGGAGTGGTTCTCTGAATATGAAAAATATGATGGTGGTGATGTATTCCTAGGAGATGACTCGACAACAAAAATCTTGGCACGTGGAAGAGTTAAGTTACTTCTAAAAGATGGAAGGATTAGAACTCTCCCAGGGGTTCTGCACATTCCAAAACTAGCCAGGAGATTAATATCTGTAAGCAAGATGGAAGATGCAGGAGTGGATACTATATTTGGAAAGGGCACTTGCAAGATGGTACGAGGAGAAATGATGTTGATGAGGGGAGTTCGGTGTGGGAATCTATACAAGTGGTTGGGAAGCACTTATACTAATGGGTGTAATAGTTATGTTGTCCCCGAGCAGAGAAATGAAGGAGACAATACTAATACTGTCCCAGAAAAGAAGACCATGTTGTGGCATGAAAGACTGGGGCATATTGGAGAAAAGGGCCTGCAAACACTACATGGTAAAGGTATGGTTGAAGGTATGTATAATTACACTCTGGATTTTGATTTATGTGAACATTGCATATATGGTAAACAGAGTCAAGCAATATTCCCATATGGTGCTACAAGAGCAAAGGGGATCTTAGAGTTGATACACAGTGATGTGTTTGGACCTGTTCATGTTCCATCCCTAGGTAAATTTGTGTATTATGTTTCATTCATAGATGATTTTTCAAGGAACACATGGATTTATTTTCTTA
>ML779634.1:815948-850384 GCA_009831015.1 Picea engelmannii | reverse complement strand
CTTGAATTTCAAAGATACCTTAGGTGACCCCTTTGAATGGTAAAGGGATGTTGATTATATCAAAAGGAGGTCAAAAAGGGTGGTACTGGCATATAGTTGGAGGTCAATAGTATGTAGTATGGGAAAAGAACATGGTCAAAACCAGGGACCAACAAGCTCCCTCAAGTTTGTTTGTCCAAGGACCACATGACTACAGTATCCAAAAAGACCCGACACATTGTTCTTGAAAATCGACCTCCTCTTCAGAAATTGCACTATGACTCATTGACCAAAACCCTAGTGTTGGAGATACTCCAACAAATGGTTTTTCGGTGGACAAAATGATACATAAGAGCCCTTATATCTGAAAACCGCTGCTCCAAATCCAATGCAACTGATGGTTTGTGCATCAAAGTCCCAGCTGGATTTTTATCGCGAGTTGCAACTCACCTCCTCAAGCCATTCAAGGATATGTGGCCAATTTGGTCCGGGGGCATAAAATCCAAACTGAGTAGCATAACGAACTTTTTTAATCTCCCACAAGTTTGTTTAGAAACCTTAAACCACTCTACTTCTTTAGCCACCTAAATTCATGCTATTTTTATCAACATTTTCCACTCGCCTCTTCAATCCATTCAAGGACATGTGTCCAATTTGGTCCGGGGGCATAAAACCCAAACCATGCAGCATATCATAGTTTCATAAGCTCTTGCAAGTTTGTTTGGCCAAGGCCCATGCAAATACCCTATAAAAAAGACCCGACATAATGTTCTTGAAAATCAACCTCATCTTCAGAAATTGCACTATGCCTCATTGACCAAAACCCTACTGCCAGAGATAATCAAACAAATGATTTTTTGGTCGATGGAATCATAGTGTAGGGTCCCCACTAGATGAAACCCAGTTCTCTTAATCCAATGCAACTGACGGTTCGTGCATCTAAGTCCCAGTTTGAGTTTTATCGCGAGTTTCAACTCACCTCCTCAATCCATTTAGGGACATATGGTCAATTTGGTTTGGGGGCATAAAATCCAAACCAAGTAGCATAATGGACTTTCATAAGCTCCCACAAGTCTATTTGGCCAAGTCCCATGTGAATACGCTATCCAAAAATACTCGACATAGTGTTCTTGAAAATTGACCTCCTCTTCAAAAATTGCACTATGCCTCATTGACCAAAACCCAGGTGTCGAAGATACTGCAACAAATGGTTTTCTGGTCAACTGGATGATAGCGTAGGGACCCCACTATCTAAAAACTGATGTTCTTAATCCAATGCAACTGACGGTTCATGCATTTGAGTCAGGGTTTGTGTTTTATCTTGAGTTGCAACTCACTTCCTCAATCCATTTAGAGACATGTGGTCAATTTGTTCCAGGGGAATAAAATCCAAACTGAGTAGCATAACGGACTTTTGTAAGCTTCCACAAGTCTCTTTGTCCAAGGTCCACACGAATACACTAGCCAAAAAGACCCGACATAGTGTTCTTGAAAATTGACCTCCTCTTCGGAAATTGCACTATGACTCATTGACTAAAACCCTAGTGTTGGAGATACTCCGACAAATGGTTTTCCGGTCGATGAAATGATAGTGTAAGAGCCCTAATAGATGACACCCGGTGCTCTAGATCCAATACAACTGATGGTTCATGCATTCGAGTTGCAACTCACCTCCTCAATCCATTCAGGGATATGTGGCCAATATGGTCCGTGGGCATAAACTCTAAACTGAGTAGCATAATGGAATTCTGTAAGCTCCCGCAAGTTTGTTTAGAAACCTTTATCCACTCTACTTATTTAGCCATCTAAATTCATGCCAGTTTTATTGATATTTTCCACTCACCTCCTCAATCCATTCAAGGACTTGTGTCCAATTTTGTCTGGGGGCATAAAATCGAAACTGAGCAGCATAATAGAGTTTTGTAATCTCCCACAAGTCTTTTTTTCCAAGGCCCATGCGAATACCCTAGACAAAATGACTCGGAAATTTTTTCTTGAAAATCGACCTCATCTTCAGAAATTGCATTATGCCTCATTGACCAAAAACATAGTGTCAGATATACTCCAAAAAATGGTTTTGTGGTCGACGAAATGATAGCGTAGGGGCCCCTCTAGCTGAAAACCAATGCTCTTAATCCAATGCAACTGACGGTTCATGCATTTGAGTCCCGGTTTGAGTTTTATCACATGTTACAACTCACCTCCTCAAACCATTTAGGGACATCTGGTCAATTTGGTCCCAGGGGCATTAAATCCAAACCGAGTAGAATAACGAACTTTTGTAAGCTCTTGCAAGTCTATTTGGCCAAGGCCCACATTACTACAATCTGAGTCAATGGTTCTTCAATCTGAAAATTGGTTTTTCATTTTATGCCCAGTTGCAAGTAGCATCCCAAACCATTTCGGGGACTCTTGGCCAATTTGTAATATACCATATATAAAAAGTATGCAGAACAAAAATAAAATACTAAAAATGGAAAAATAACAACAATATAACTAGAAAAATCACCACAATAATACTGAAATGATATAATAATAACAACAAAAACAACCCTTTGATTTTGAGAGCAATGTTCACGGGCCTGTTTAAGGTGGAAACCTCCAGTTGAGTAGAGATATATTGCAATAATATCCAAGCTAGGGTTCTCATACCCTCGACTCATATTTATACTAAATATGTCTATCAAAAGCAGCATCTAGAGGAAGATCCTTCTAGAAGAGAAAGCTTCTATTAGGTCTTCTTACATTCGACTTATTCTATTGTATTGCAAGGACTTATTAATATTGACCTTTATTACATCCAAATATATTGTTCTACCTATGTGCAAGTTAGGACCCTAACATGTTCTCCCCCTTAAAAACAACCTTGTCCTCAAGGCTTGAGATGTGGAAACTGTTGCAGAATGGTAGTTGGTTCCCAAGTGGCATCTCCTAGAGTTGTATCTTTCCACTGGACTAACACATCCTTGATGGTTCATTGATGCAGGTGACACTCACACTAGTCCAAAACTGCTTGTGGCTTTATCCAAATGGATCCTTCTTCTTCTAACTCGGGAAGGTTTGTTTGAATTTGGCACTTAGTTCCAACCACCTTCTTTAAGCATGAAACATGAAAAACATGATGTAGCTTAGAATGATTGGGCAAAGCTAATTAATAGGCCACCTATCCCGCATGCTTGAGAATAGTATAAGGACCATAAAACTTGGGCACTAGTTTCTGACAATGCTCGGCCTTGAAGGAATTTTGCTTGTAAGGTTGTAGTCGAAGAAACACCTAATACCCTTATGCAAATTGACGTTCAGAGCGACCTTTATCTTCTTGTTTCTTCATGCGATTCTGTTCCATGAACAAATTCTCTTTGAGGGTACGAAGAATAGACTCTCAAAATGTAAGCATTTGGTCAATGACCTGGACCTTCAAGACACATGGTAAGTATGAGAGAATTGAAGGTGGATTTTGTCCATATATCGCTTCAAAAGGAGCCATGCGTGTAGCTGCATGGTATGAAGTGTTGTACCACAATTCATCTAGGGGTAACCATTGAGCCCACTAATTTTGATTTTCTGAGGCAAAACACCTTAAATATGTTTCCAAACACTTGTTGACAACTTCCATTTGACCATTAGTCTGGGGATGATAAGTTGTGCTGAGATGCAATTGGGTGCCTTGTAGCTTGAACAGTTCTTGCCAAAAATTGCTGGTGAAAGTTGGGTTGCGATCATAAACAATAGAATGCAGCATGCCATGAATCTTGAAGACCTGATCCATGAAAAGTTGAGCCACCGTGGATGTTGTAAATGGGTGTTAAAGAGCACAAAAATGAGCATACCTGGAAAGGATATCAACAACCACCATGATGACTAATTTATTTCCTGATTTGGGTAAGCCTGTAATAAAATCCATAGAGATATCCCTCCAAATAGCAGGTGGAATCAAAAGTGGTTGTAGTGTGCCTAGAGATTTGACTGCTTCGCCCTTGTTGCATTGACACACATCACATTTAGCAACAAAATTACAAATTTCTTGTTTCATACCATCCCAGAAAAAAGTACGTTTGACCCTGTCATAGGTTTTGGTAAACCCAGAGTGCCCAGCTGTGCGTGTAGCATGAAGCTCAAAAAGTACCGTGGATTTAAGTTTTGATTGTTTACTTAAATAAAAACAGACTTTGTATCGAAGATCATCATGGAGCCAAGAGTACCCTGGAGAAGCTGAAGCATTGGACTTGAATTGTTGGATCCGATGTGAACTTTTAGGATCATGTAGCCATTCCCGATGAACAGCTTGAAGCCAATTTGGTACAATGAAGGAAAGACAAAAAAGGGATCGTTCATCTTCATATTTTCAGGAAAGTGCATCTACAACCACATTGTCTTTGCCTTTCTTGTAAATTATCTTATAATTATATCCAAAGAGCTTAATCACCCATTTTTGTTTCTCCGGGGAGGAATGCGTTGTTCCAGAAAATACTTGAGTCTTTGATGGTCTATCTTAATTTGGAATCATTTCCCCAATAGATAACGATGCCACATATCAATGACATGAAAAATAGCCAACATTTCCTTTTCATTGATTGATTTTCCTAGATTTCTTTCAGACAATTGGTTGTTGGTAAAGGCCAACGGTTGATCCTCTTGCATAAGGACAACACCAATTCCTTTCCCTGATGTCTCACATTCCAAGACAAAGGTCTTTGTGAAATCAGGAAGGGATAGGACTGGAGTGGTGCACATGGTCATCTTCAAGGTTTGAAACTATTGATAAGCCACTAGAGTCCAAGTGAAAGAGTTCTTTTTTAGGAGTGCAGTGAGAGGTGCTACAATCTTTCCATAATTCTTAACAAACTTGCGATAATAACCTGTTAAGCCCAAAAACCCATGCAAGATTTTGAGATTCTTTGGGTGAGGCCAGTCTTGCATAGCTTCATTTTTTTTAGGAGCCACTTTGATGCCATCCTTGCCAACTAGATGAACCAAGTACTCGACTTCTAAGGTGCCAAAAGAACATTTAGACTGTTTTAGGAAAAGTTGGTGCTGAGAGAGTAGATGGAGAACTTGATCCACATGAGAAAGATGATCTGTCCAGGTTTTTATATAGATGAGGATATCATCAAAGAAAAATAAGACAAAATGATGGAGAAAAGGATGAAAGACATGATTCATGGGGCTTTGGAAGGTGGAGGGGGCATTACACAAGCAAAAGGGCATGACCAAAAACTCATAGTGGCCCTCATGATTTCTAAAGGTAGCCTTGGGAAGGTCTGCCTCTTTCACATGTATATGGTGGTACCCAGAATGAAGATCAAGTTTAGTAAAGAACGAGGCACCACTCAATTCATCTAAGAGGTCATCAATGACATGAATGGGAAATTTGTCTTTAATTGTAAGTTTGTTGAGGGCACGAAAGTCAAGACACATTCACCAAGAACCTTTTTTCTTAAGAACCATGACCACAGGAGAAGAGTAGGGGATCGTACTAGGGTGGATAACGCCTGCATTAAGGAGTTCCTGGACCATTTTCTCAATTTCATTTTTTTGGGAATAGGGGTGACGATACAAAAGGATATTGGGAGGAAGGCTTCCTGGTACAAGGGGAATGTAATGATCATGAACACCAAGGGAAGGAGGGAGTCCCTGGGGATTGGAAAATACCACTAGATGTTTAGAAAGGATGGATTCGAGGTCTTGCGGCACCGAGGGTGTCTTTGTTTCTTGAATGGCACAAAGTTGGGCAATAACACCAGAATGACATTTTTTGAGCAGCTTTTCCATGCGATGGCAACTAATGATCTCAGGTGAACCAACGGTGATGCCTTGGAACTTATATTGTTGGCCTTCCTGGTCAAATTGCATGGTTAATTCCTTAAAATCCATGAGAATGGGACCCAAAGTCCTTATCTAGTCTGCACCAAACACAATGTCACAACCACCCATGTCGATAGAAAACATATGATATTTTTGGTGGTAGTCACCAATTTGGAGACACACATTTTCACAACGCCCTCCACATTTCATGGAGCCACCATTGGAAATCATGATTTGGGAATATTTGACTACATGGATGTAGCAATGAGTTTCTTGGTAAATGCGATGATGAATAAAATTATGGGTGCTTCCACTATCAACCAGAATGATGACCTTCCTATGCTTGATGTAACTAATTAGCTTGAGGGTTTGGGGAGCAAAGAAGCTAGTGAGAGAATTTAGGGAAATGACTGGTTCTACTTTGGGAGGGTCTGAGGGAGGGGTGATGTCAGTGGTTTTAGGTGACTCAAACATAAGGGAAGTTTCAACCTCCTCTTCAGAAATATCCTCGGAGATGGCCATAAAAAGATTTTGTTCCTTACACTTGTGGCCTAGGAAATATTTTTCATCACAATTATAAGAAAGGCCTTTGAGTTGGCATTCAGCCATTTCAGACCTAGTCAATTTTTGGATCTTTAGTGGAGTGGAGGGAGTAGTGGGATTTACTGGTTTAGTGTGAGGGATAAAGGAGGGTTTCCGGTTTTGAGAAGATACAACCTGTTGTGCTTATTTATCTCTTTTAGTAGCTTCCACCCAAGTTTGAGGCCAATCCATGAGAACATGGGCTGAAATCTCATCCTTGAGGCCACTGATAAAACACTCTTGGAAAAAGGCATTGGACATGACCTCTGTCCGAAAATATAGGTGCTCAGAAGAAGCTATAAATTCTTCCACTGTTCCTGATTGTTTCAACTTTCTCAAATCACCCAAATGGTTGTTGTCAATGTCAAAGCATTCATAAAGCTCTGCCACAAAGTGTGTCCAAGAAATATACCCTTGATGAGAAGTTTTTCTCCATTGCCACCATTGCCAACATTCTTTATCTAGATGGAGAACACCATACCAGATTTTGGCCATGTCATCTGTAATGTCATATAAAGAGAAATAATGTTCCATTTGGGTTACCCAACCAGTGGGATATGAGCCATCAAATTTGGTCACATCCACCCGCAAAAGGTGTAGGTCACATTGAAAGTGATGGTGTTGAAAGTTATGGGAATGAGAGGAATTTTCAGCTTCGGTATGTGGAGATGGTTTAGATAAAGGATTATCTCTAGGGATATGCATCTTGGTGTAGAGTATCTAAAAGACAGATTCAAGTTGGGTGGTCAAGTCTTGTTTGATTTCCTCCATTAAGGACTGCATGGTTGTATTGATGGTGACAACATTGGCACTGAGTTGTTTCACTTATTGTTGGGTCTCGGTGAGAATAGATTGCAAGGTATTGAAGTGAGCCTCCAAGTCTTGGCTACGGATATGGGCCATGATGACGAGGGAACCAAAATGGGGTGGGTGGGGTAAACAAATTCTCCGAAAAATGATATGTATGAATGTGATAAGGGCGAAGAGATGAATCCACTGGAATAGGTCTCAAATAATGGTGAAACAATTTCCAGGGTTAGGTATTCAAGGGTTCTACAGAGAAGGGTTTTCCCTGTGCTATATCGCTCTGATATATGTGTGGGGTCCAACAGTAGTACTCGGCCTAATATATTAGGTCATTAACTAAGGAGGCTATACCATGCCCTTATTCGTACTACCCGACTACCCAGGTACTAGAGAGTATCTTCCTGAGTGCTATTCTCAATGGCACTATAGCAGTCAGGCGATCGATCAGTTTATCTAAAGAGGGCTTCAGGAAATCTAGGTCGATCTGTACATAGGTGTTGTTTTATGCGCTACCACTCGAAGGGATACCAACAGGGGTTACAAGGGTGACCAACAGATGTGTGCTTAAGTACCACTTGTATTTCATGTGTGTATGAATCCCTCAACCGCAGGTTTATGCGCGTAACGACAGATCTCTATGGCTTAAAGATGCCAGAATACGTCTCTGCCCTGAAAACAATTTAACCCACAATTTCTGCTTGATCTGATACCACTTGTAATATACCAGATATAAAAAGTATGTAGAATATAAATAAAATGCTAAAAATGGGAGAATAACAACAATATAACCGAAACAATCACCACAATAACAATGAAATGATATAAGAATAACAACATAAATAACACTTTGATTCCGAGAGAAATGTTCACGGGCCTCTTCGAGGGGGCAACTTCTAGTCGAGTAGAGCTCTATTACAATAATATCCAAGATAGGGTTTTCATACCCTCGACTCATGTTTATACTAAATATGTATATCAAAAGAAGCATCTAGAGGAAGATCCTTCTAGAAGTGAAAGATTCTATTAGGTCTTCTTACATTTGACTTATTCTGTTTTATTGCAAGGCCTTATTAATATTGAACTTTATTACATACAAATATATTTTTCTACCTATGTGTGGGTTAGGAGCCTAACACAATTCCTCCTCATGGCATAAAAGCCTAATGGATCAAAATTTTTGAGTTCCATGAGATTTTGCATTCTTGTTTATGCATGGACTAGGTGACTATATTGTCCATCTGCTCCCAAGGCATGGTTTCCTAAATTGGACCCCTAAATCCAAATGTTGCATTTCTTCTTACTGATCAAAACACTAGTTATCGAAATAGATGAAGACAACAACTTCCGAGGTATTGGAACTGAGAGTGAGGGGTGCTCTAGCTAAAATCCTATGTTAGGAATCAAATGGAGACAATAATTCTTCAATTTGAGTGTTTGTTTTCATGATATGACCAATTGTAAGTCGCATCCCAAACCATTTCGGGGACTCTTGGTCAATTCCCCCTCAGGGCATAAAAGACTAACATAGCAACATTTTTGATCTCCGTGAGATGATGAAATATTGTTTGGGCATGGAATACTTGACCACATTATCAATCCTCTCCCTAGGGATGATTTCATAAAATGGACCCCTTAATCCAAATGTCACGTTGCTTCAAACTGAGAAAAACACTAGTTCTCAAAATCAATGAGTAAAGAAACTTTTGAGGCATGGCACCCGAGAGTGGGGGGTGGTCTAGTGGAAATCCTATTCTAGTAATCCATAGGAGTCGACGGTTCCTCAATCCAAGTCTCAGTTTCTGTTTTATGCCCAATGGCAAGTCTCATCCCAAACCATTTCAGGGACTCTTGGCTAATTCCTACTCAGGGCATAAAAACCTAACAAAGCATTATTTTTTATTTCCATGAGATGTTGTAAACTTGTTTAGGCATGGAATATGTGACCACATTGTCCATCTACTCCCGAGGCACAGTTTCATTAATTGGATCCTTTAATACAAATGTTGCATTTCTTCAAACTGAGAAAAACACTAGTTCTCGAAATCAATGAGTATAGCAACTTTTGAGGCATGGAACCTAAGAGTGAGGGGCTCTATATATGAAATCCTATCCCAGCAATCCATTAGATTCAATAGTTCCTTAATCCGAGTCTCGATATTCGTTATATGCCCAGTTGCAAGTCACATCCCAAACCATTTTGGGGACTCTAGGCCAATTCCTCCTCGGGGCATAAAAACCTAATGGAGCAACATTTTTGAGTTTAGTGAGATGTTGCAAGATTTTTTAGGCATGGAATAGGTGACTAAATTTTCCATCCACTCTGGAGCCACGATTTCATAAATTTGACCCCTTAATCAAAGTGTTGTATTTCTTCAAACTGAGAAAAACACTAGTTCTCGAAATCAATGAGTAAATCAACTTTTGAGGCATGGTACCTGGGAGTGAGTAGTGCTCTAGTTGAAATCTTATCCCAGTAATCCATCAGAGTCTATGTTTCCTCAATCCGAGTCTCATTTTTCATTTTATTCCGAGTTCCAAGTCACGTCCCAAACCATTTTAGGGACTCTTGGCCAATTCCTCATCAGGGCATAAAATCATAACGAAGCAACATTTTTTATTTCCATGAGATGCTACATGATTTTTTAGGCATCAACTAGGTGACCACATTTTCCATCTGTTCTCGAGGCATGGTTTCCTAAGTTGGACCCCTAAACCCAAATTTTGCATTGCTTCTTACTAAGCAAAACACTAGTTATCGAAATTGATGAAAAAATTAACTTCCGAGATATTGGAACCAAGAGTGAGGGGTGATCTAGCTAAAATCCTATGGCAGGAATCGAATAGAGAAGATGGTTTCTCAATCTAAGTCTCGGTTTTTGTGATATTCCCAATTTCAAGTCGCATCCCAAACCATTTCGAGGACTCTTCGCCAATAACCCCTCAAGGCATAAAATACTAATAGAGAAAATTTTTTGAGTTCTGTGAGATGCTGTAAGATTTTTTAGGCATGTACTAGGTGACCACATTATCCATCCGGTCCCAAGGGACAATTCATAAATTGGACCCCTTAATCCAAATGCCACATTTCTTCAAACTGAGCAAAAGACTAGTTCTCAAAATCAATGAGTAAATCAACTTACAAGGCATGGAACCTTGGAGTGAGGGGTGGTCTAGCTAAAATCCTATCCTAGTAATCCATCGAAGTTGACTGTTCCTCAATCCAAGTCTCGGTTTTTGTTTTATGCCCAGTTGCAAGTCGCATCCCAAACCATTTCAATGACTCTTGGCCAATTCCTCCTTAGAGCATAAAAACCTAATGGAGCAACATTTTTGAGTTCCATGAGATGATGAAATATTTTTTAGGCATGGAATATGTGGCCACATTATCCATATTATCCCGATACATGGTTTCATAAATTGGATCTTTTGATCCAAATGTTGCATTGCTTCAAACTGAGAAAAACACTAGTTCTCAAAATCAATGAGTAAAGCAACTTCTGAGGCATGGCACCTGGGTGTGAGGGGTTATCTAGATGAAATCCTGTCCTAGTAATCCATCATAGTTGGCATTTCCTTAATCCGATTCTTGATATTCATTATATGCCCAGTTGCAAGTCACATCCCAAACCATTTCAGGGACTCTTGGCCAATTCCTCCTCAGGGCATAAAAACCTAACATAGCAGCATTTTTGATTTCCATGAGATGTTGCAAGTGTTTTTAGGAGTGGACTAGGAGACTAGATTTTCCATCCACTCCCATGGCACAGTTTCATAAATTGGACCCCTTAATCCAAATGTTGGATTGCTTCAAACTGAGCAAAACACTAGTTCCTGAAATCAATGAGTAAAGCAACTTCTGAAGCATGGCACCTAGGAGTGAGGGGTTCTCTAGCTAAAATCCTATCCCAGTAATCCATCGGAGTCAACGTTTCCTTATTCCGAGTCTCGGTTTTCATTTTATGCCCAGTTGCAAATCACATCCCAAACTATTTCAATGACTCTTGGCCAATTCCTGCTCATGGCATAAAAACCTAACGGAGAATTTTTTTTGAGTTTCGTGAGATGTTGCAATCTTGTTTAGGAATGGAATATGTGACCACATTTTCCATCAGCTCCTGAGTCATGGTTTCCTAAATTGGACCGCTAAATCCAAATGTTTCATTGCTTCTTACTGAGCAAAACATTAGTTATCGAAATCGATGAAAAAAACAACTTACGAGGGATTGGACCCAAGAGTGAGGGGTGATATACCTGATATCCTATGCCAAGAATCCAACGAAGATGATAGTTCCTCAATCTAAGTCTCGGTTTTCATTATATACTTAGTTTCAAGTCGCATCCCAAACCATTTCTGGACTCTTGGCCAATTCCTCCTCAGGGCATAAAAATCGAACGAAGCAAGATTTTTGAGTTTCGTGAGATGCTGCAAGATTCTTTAGGGATGGAATAGGTGACCACATTATATATATTCTCATGAGGGATGGTTTCATAAATTGGACCCCTTAACCCAAATGTTGCATTGCTTCAAACCGAGCCAAGCACTCATTCTCGAAATCAATGAGTAAAACAACTTTCGAGGCATGGCACCCGAGAGTGAGGGGTACTCTAGCTGAAATCCTATCCCCATAATCCATTGAAGTCAACATTTACTCAATCTAAGTCTCGGTTTTCTTTTTATTCCTATTTGCAAGTGGTATCCCAAACCATTTCGGGGACTCTTGGGAAATTCCTCCTCGGGTTATAAAAACCTAACGAAGCAACATTTTTGAGTTATGTGAGTTGATGAAAGATTGTTTGGGAATGGAATATGTCACCACACTATCGATCCTCTCATGAGGCATGGTTTCATAAATTGGACCCCTAAATCCAAATGTTGCATTGCTTCTTATTGAGCAAAACCCTAGTTCTCAAAATTGATGAAAAAAAAAACTTACGAGGGATTGGACCTGGGATTGAGGGATGATATAGCTGAAATCCTATGCCAGAAATCCAATGGAGACAACGATTCCTCAATATGAGTCTCGGTTTTTTTTATATACCAATTTCCAAATCACATCCCAAACCATTTCAAGGACTCTTGGCCAATTCCTCCTTAGGGCATAAAAACATAATGGAGCAACATTTTTGAGTTCCGTGAGATTGTCCAAGATTGTTTAGGAATGGAATATGTGACCACATTGTCCATATTCTCTCGAGGCATGGTTTCATAAATTAGACACCTAAATTTGAAGGTTTCATTACTTCAAACTGATCAAAACATTAGTTCTCCAAATCGATGAAAAAAACAACTTCTGAGGCATGCCACGTGGGAGTTAGGGGTGATCTAGCTGAAATACTATGCCATAAATCCAACGAAGATGACAGTTCCTCAATCTGAGTCTCGATTTTGCATTATATGTCGAGTTTCAAGTCATATCCAAACAATTTCGGGGACTCTTGGCCAATTCCTCCTTAGGGCATAAAAACCTAACAGAGCAACATTTTTGAGTTTTATGAAATGTTGCAAGCTTTTTTAGGCATGGACTTGGTGGCCACATTATCTATCCACTCACTAGGGACAATTTCATAAATTGGACCCCTTAATCCAAAGTATGCATTGCTTCAAACAAAGAAAAACACTAATTATTGAAATCAATGAGTAAATCATCTTTTGAGGCATGACACCAGAGAGTGAGGGGTACTCTAGCTGAAATCCTATCCGAGTAATTCATTGGATTCAACGGTTCCTCAATCTGAGTCTCATTTTTTTTTATGCCCAGTTGCAAGTCACATCCCAAACTAGGCACTAAATCAGGAGCTAAACTAGGAGTTAAACCAAGAGATAAACTCAGAGATAAACTAGGCGCTAAAGTAGGAGCTAAACTAGGAGCTAAACTAGGAGCTACAGAAGGTGATAAACCATGAGCTACAATAGGAGCTAAACCTGGAAATAAACTAGGTTCTAAACCATGCGCTAAACTAGGAGCTAAATTATGCACCACACATGGAGCTAAACTAGGTGCTAAACTAGGAGCTAAACCAGGATCTAAACTAGGTGCTAAACTAGGAGCTAAACCAAGATCTAAACTAGGTGCTAAACCAAGAGATAAAATAGGAGCTACACCTGGAGCTAAAATAGGCGCTAAACCAAGAGCTAATCCAAGAGATAAATTAGGTGCCACACCTTGAGCTAAACTAGGTTCTAAACCATGACCTAAACCATGCGCTATTTAGGGATCTATATCACAGTTTAGGCGCTAAAATAGGTGCAAAATTAGGAGCAAAGCTAGGATCTAAATAAGAAGAAAAACTAGGCACTAAAAAGGGAGAAAAAATAGGTGCTAAAAAGGGAGCAAAACCGGGTGCTAAAGAGGGAGCTAAATTGGGTGCTAAACTAGGTGCTAAATTTGGCACCCAGGTGAAAACGTTGTTTAGTGCCAGGTTTTGTTCCCTCTCATCAGCCCAATTCATGCCCTCAAATGCACTAAAACCTGGCACTAATGACATGTTTTGTTGTAGTGATAACATCGTTGAATGAATGAAAATGATTGTGTTAATGGTTTTCCCTCAAAAGGTGACTTTGATAAAATAGTGCTTCTTGTCACCATAGCTTAAACAAAGTTAAGTGCTTGTGTTAATGGATTTCCCCTCTACAAGTGATTTTGATGGAATATTACCCCATGATCATGTGACTTTCAAAAAATCATGACCCTTGTCATGAAAACTTAGCCAAACGAGAGTGCATGTGTTAATGGTTAACTCCTTGAAAGGTGGTTTTGAGGGAATAGTACCCCTTTTGGTAATGGCTTAATGGAATGTAAGTGTTATGTGTTAATGGTTTTCCCCTAAAAAAGTGACTTAGATGGAATAGTTCCCTTTATGGGGAAACCCTCATCGAATGAATGTGCTTGTATCAATGGTTCACCCCTCGGAAAGTGATGTTGACTATATCATACCCGTTGGTGTGGTAGCTTGGCCAAATGAGAAGTGTTTGTGTGGAATAGATTAATCTTGTAATAAAAAGATCCTCTTTCTCACATAATTTCAGAAATAATTCTCATGAAACAAATTGATAAGATATGATATGATCATAGTTTCATCATAATCATTTTTTCATACAAAATATAACTTTTACTGTGGAAATTATACACCATGTACATTGTCTTAAGTGAATGCAATATAAAAGCCCTTTTAATTAAAACAATATTTTAATTAAAGCAATATTGAATACTTGCATGGTTCATATCACCCCCCTAACTTTTATTCCAATAAATTTTGGCCACTTCTAAGTCGACCCTTACCCTCAAAATTTTATTAATATTTCCCTATTATCTCGAGCTACCTCGAGATAATAGGGAAAATGAAGTAAAAGGAAATTTAACTTATATTAATAGAAAGTGATTTTAACTTATATTAATAGAAAGTAATTTTAACCTAAATTAAAACGCATCTTAACAAAAATTATAACAAGGAGTGAAGTGTTCAATTCGGGAGTTGAAGAACCACACTGGAGCTGAGTGTTGAAGCACAAGGGGAAAGGCATGTAGAACAAAGATATGGGCATCCTGATTTTGGCAACTTGGAAGAGTGAAAGAAATAACACAAGGGGAAAGGCATGTAGAATAGAGATATGGGAATCCTCATTTTGGCGGCCTCTTCATTTGGGCATCCTCTCTTTGGAGGTATGCAAAAAACTATTTTTTTAACATCTAATTTACAGAAGTAACGTTCTTGATAGTAAAATTGTTTTTTGCCCTAGTTTTTTCACCCCAACCAGAGAAGATCTAGAGAAACTTAGTCAATGAGAGAAACTTAGAAACTTAGTCAAAAATTTCTCAATGCATGGATAAATACTCCTTATAAACACCCTCGATCAGACGCCTTGCATTAGGAATGAGACCTACCACCATCACATTGATTCCCATTGCAACGATACACATGTCACATAGAGTTCATTTACTTATTACTTACCTAAAGAAATAGTTATTTTTTTTCTAATGGCTTAGAATAAGCTGGTGAATCAACGAAAGAGGTGGTAATAAAAAAAGAGCTTCAGTAAATGATCCAGGTGCAGAGGTAGTTCAAGATATGGTGGGAACACTCCCTTACGATCTTGGAACTTGCCAATTGCCGAGAATGATGGGATGGCTGGAAGAATGGAAGGTTTAAAATAAGTATCCAATTACTCGGCTAGTGATCTTCCTTCTATTTACGCAAGATCTTAATTTTCCCTGAAGAAATTGGAACTTGAAACGAAATTGGATTTGAAACTTATTTGCGACTGGATGGATTGGCTTTTTATGCCCTAGATGTCCCAGCCTTTTCCTCTGCTATTTCAAATGGCTCTGTTTAAATGGGCTATGCTCTTACCTCCATGAATTAAACTAGATATGAAATTGGATCTTAAGAAACTAGTTATGGATATAGGAGTTAGTCTTATAGATGGTCCTTCCTATCAAAGTAGTTAGAGTTATTGCCTGTGTCCGAGAGATGGGATCTTTTAGGTAAGCCACCTAATTCAGCATATCTAATACCACTTCGATGATCAAACCGATAAATGAAACCTCGTAAGGACTTGAAATAGTAATTCAATCCATTATTAATTTATTTCATTCATATTGAAGAATCATACCCTAAATCATAAACAAAATCCAACAATCGACTGAACTCTTGAGAAAGAAAGTGCTCAACCAATGTGAATCACTTGAATAGTAGGCAGTTAAATTCTAGCTAAATATATTTTTCGTTCATTCGAAAAGTGGGTTTGAGATCTCAGATCAATCGATCATCTCAAAATTTAGGATCCACCCTATTTCGTTGGTCCTTGACAGGCCCTAACCTAAAAGACGATCAGAAGAGAGAGCACACTCTTAAGATGAAAGTAATGGATTCTTTGGAGAAGACAAATCTCCTAGGTAAGGTCTTCACTCTCTCAAGGAAATGGGAAAAAATTGTAAGGTAGCCCACCTGTTCAATAGGGTCTGGTTGTATTGATTTAATAAATCCAATAAGTAGTTCTGAGGATCCCACAATTTAGTTGTGCAACTTCCATATACTAATCAAGTAGGCTGAGAAAAGTAAGACCACAACAATTATTCCCCCCAAGCCTACCAAGCCTATTTGTGTGTGGCTATTTAAAAAAGGAGTTTCAATTGTGTATATTATAAACTCACTTACCACACTATATCACTTACCAGTTACTATATTTGTAATGAAGTTATGTAATGAAGTGGAAGATTCTCTCGCCACTTTAGCGAGAGGATACTATCCTTCCTAAGCAACCTCCATCTTCTCATGCATTGTGGGCCAGCCAATGATGAATATTCATCTTATCATGCATTATCCAATTGCATATGATTATTATATATCTTCATATCACGCTAGGGATAACGTCAATTCTCATCTAATGCATGGGGGATATGGGATAACAACTAATTGGCTCACCGCTCGGGAGGGATATGGGATAGCATAACTCATTGGACAGATGAAAACCAAGGGATCATTCTCCCATAATATCAACACTTCTACTTAAAAATGGATTAAGGAGATGTTTATATGCATTGGAATATGAATTATTTTCCTTACCTCATAAGATTGAGATCTTTAGATTTTTATTTGGAAAGACAAGATGTGAAAATACTCGACCGAAATACCTTCTCTAACACTTCTAAACTCTATCAAGGTATCTAGAACACTTACAAACAAATTAAAATTGGCCTAAGAGAGAAAATTCATAGAATCAATGTACTGATAGCCTATAGGCCCAAGATATCCCTAAGTTATGTAGACTACGACCATTGCTTCCTATGCCTGAGTTATGCGTACCATTTCCACCTGAGTGATGGAAGCAAATATAGGTAATACCATCTATAGAATGTGTGTTGCAAGTAACCCTAACTTCTATGGAAAAATTTAGTTAAGTGAGGGGTCTGAGCATGCAGTTACTAAGTCCAAGCTGTAAATGTAAGTTAATTCCTATGTTGGAATATCAATATTTACCCATATCCATGTTTCTTGTTCTTATATTTTTGTGGTTTCTTTACACCCTATTGTTGGCATGTAGTCTAGCCTTACATTAATTCATAAATTGTTTCATTTTGTTTCTTTTGTACCCATTTTTGTTACTCTTTCAACATGGATTTGTTGGAAAATATTTTGTTTCCCCTTTATTTTGGCATAGAAAGCAACTTATCCCCCAATGTTGGTGTTCTTGCATCAATTCTTCTAATTTCTTCTAACAATGCATCAAAAACCATCTCAAAATATGAATTTTCTCTCTTCAACATAAGTTATTATTTTAAAACTGTAAATTTATTGTGGAAATGACTTCAATAAAATTAGAAATGTTGGGATTGCAAGACTTTATAGTCATTCCTAACACTAGAAAAATGGGAAAATAAATTGAGTAAAAACATGTGATGGTATACTAAATTATTTTTTAGCAAATACTAAGTTTTCTTTAGCATATCTTCCTCCTCTGTCCTATCCATTATTCCCATTTTAGATGGTTACATAATTAACTCTTAGTTGATTTAACATTGGCATAATTAATACTTCAAAAGGTGAAAGGTGTTGGGACTGTTACCCCTCAAAATGAATGAGCATTTTGAGGGCTCCTTTCCATCATTACTATTGCCAATTTTCACGAGAGTCATGGTGACACCACGATGGGCCATTTTGAGCACAATATTTCCAGTTATTCAATGGTAAGGATGGATACAATACTGTATGTGCTGGCATCTTAGAGTGATCGTCCATAACCTACCAATCAATTCTTAGGTGACTGAAAGAGTGACTAGCAATAGATAATGGTTTACTTATGAAAAGAACATACTCAACAATATGTTTCAAATTTTGTCATCATTTATGACAACAGATAGTGTTCTTCCAGATCCATTGAAATTCCTTTAGAAAATCTAGATTTCAAAGAGAAAAAGATTGCAAACTTTATGTTGGTGGTTTTTTTGTTAGAAGCTACAATTAAATCATTCTTGGTTGCATGGAGTGGAGAATTGGCTGCATGGGTTGGAGACTTGGGAAGATAGATTGAATAAGATATTTTTAACACTATTTTTGAATCTCCTATTGAGAAATCAAGGAAATCTCTACAAATATTCATCCCACCAAGAAAACAATGAAAGAATCAAGGAGATCTCTAAAAAAATTCATCCCACCAACATATTCTACATATTTAGGACTACAAATATCACTGTGCAGTAAATCTAGAAGCTTGCATTCTAGTGTAGACATTTTGCCTTCTAATTTGCTTGTCAATTGCACAATATTAATGAGTCCAAATTAGAATAAATTTTTTCGGCTCATCATCCCATTTACCATGTTTTGCGTTTTCATTTCTAATAGAGTTTTGGAATTGACATGAAGAAACCTCTAATGACACTAGTCCACAAACTATTTTCTATAATAGATTATGCAACTTATAAATTTAACTTTAAAACATATAAATTCCCTTCTTAGGAGCATGTAAACGAACATTCCTCGCTTGGTTCTTCACAATGCCAATTTTTTTAGTGAAATTCAACATTCTAGCCCAAATCTATTATTTTTGCAATAGATTTGGAAACAGTATTTCAACATCATCCGCAATAGTTTGGCAACAATATTTGATAAGAGGCTTGAGCATAGATGCACTACAATAAAGCATAGTGTTTCCCCCATGTAGTTGTCCATTTCCGTAATCTTAGATCTTAGAAGCCTCTCAAATTGTAACAAACGGTTCATACAACAGGTTAAGAATTTGAATTCTGCATGGTTCTTTTGCTACTTGAGTTTGATGGCAAATGGGGGCATACAAATACTCTAGCCGAGGTTCTACCTATTGTTATGCATCGATCAAATGAACATCATTTCACTTCATCTATGTGTTTGTAGTTGGGTCATCATCATTTACCTTGTTATATGTAATGGCTAGAAATTGAGTCGTTGGGAAATTATGATAGCTTGAATGACCAACAGACCTAAACTCCAAAGGCTCCTCTAAATAAGACAATGCTAGGCTCTCATTACCATAGGATGTAGAAGTGTAATCATGATGGAGAGGATGATGTATCCATAGGTTCTCACCTTCCAATGCATATGAAATACATGGAACAATTATGTGCTTACTTTTATCATTACATGGATAGAAAAACCATGCTTTGTCCAAGAATAGGGTTATGTCTTAGAGCTCGATACAATTTCAGGTGAGAGTAATCAGAAACAAGGGAATTATGTAGTCTTGACAACCCATGAATGATGAAAATCATTGTACAAGTGCAAAAAACCTTGATGATAAAGGATTTGTTGTGAAAGAATACTTATAGGGAAGGTCATATGATGTTGTACTATCTCTTTTAGAGGAAGATGAAGAATAGATGGATGAGAATGAAGAAGTAGAGAATTGGTGTGGCAAGGACAACTCAGATTTGCAAGATAAAGTTGAAAAAAACAAGTGTGATGAAAATGATATTTCTCCTACTGATAATGTTGGGTTAGGAAATCTGTAAAATAATCTGTTGTTTGAGATGCACTTGTGTAAGAGGGAAATATAGCACACACTAGCTTTCATCCATGTTGAATGATGTGTGAGATGAGTTTGTGCATGTGAAAGAGGGAAAGGTAGCATGCACTAGATTTTCCCCACAATGGAATGATGTTCGAGATGCACTTGTGCTTGTGAAATAGAGAAAGCTAGCACGTGATAGCTTTCCCCCATGGTGGAATGTGTTGTTTGATATGATCTTGTGCTTGTGCAAGAGAGAAAGATAGTAGGCACTAGCTTTCCCAAATGGTGGAATGATGTTGTCTGATATGCACTTGTGCTTGTGAAAGAGGGAAAACTAACACGTGCTATCTTTCCTTAATGGTGGAATGATGCTATTTGAGATGTGATTGTGCTTGTGCAAGAGGGACATTTAGCATGCACAAGCTTTCCTCCATGCTAGAATGATGTTGTTCAAGATGCACTTGTGTTTTTGAAAGAGGGAAAGTTAGCACACACTATCTTTTCCCCAAAATGGAATGAATATATTCAAGATGTGTTTGTGCTTCTGCAAGATTGAAAGTTATCATGCACTAGTTTTACCCCACGGAGGAATGATGTTGTTCGGGATGTGCTTGTTCTTGTGCAAGAGAGAAATATAGCACACTATAGCTTTCCCCCATGGTGGAATGATCTTGTTAGAGATGTATATATTCTTGCGTAAGAGGGAAAGCTAGCACATGTTAGCTTTCCCCCATGGTGGGATGATGTTTGAGATGCACTTGTGCTTGTGCAAGAGGGAACGCTAGCATGCACTAGCTTTCCCCAAGACTGGAATGATGTTGTTCGATATGTGTTTGTTCTTGTGCAAGAGGGAAAGCTAGCACACACTAGCTTTCCCCCATGGTGGAATGATGTTGTTAGAGATGAAATTGTGATTGCGCATTAGGGAAAGCTAGCACACACTAATTTTAGCCCATGGTGGAATGATGTTATTTGAGATGTGATTGTAGTAGGGGGAAAGATAGAACATGTTATATTTCCCCCACATTGAATGATGTTGTTTGAGATGAGCTTGTGCTTGTGCAAGAGGAAAAAATAGCTCATGTTAGATTTCCCCCACGACCAAATGATGTTCGATATGTGACTATGCTTATGCAAGAGGGAAATCTAGCATGCACTAGCTTTCCCCCATGGAGGAATGATGATGTTTGAGATGTTCTTGTGCTTTTGCAAGAGGGAAATCCAACATAAACTAGCTTTTCCCCATGGTGGAATGATGTTATTTCAAGATGCACTTGTGCTTGTTCAAGAGGGAAAGCTAGCACACACTATATTTCCTTGACGGTGGAATGATGTTGTTCAAGATGAGTTTATTCTTGTGCAAGAGGGAAGACTAGCATGTGCAAGCTTTCCTCCATGCTAAAATGTTGTTGTTCGAGATGCGCTTGTTTGTACAAGAGGAAAAGATAGCACGCGCTAGATTTTCCCCACAGTGGAATGATGTTGTTCAAGATGCACTTGTGCTTCTGCAATATGGAAAGATATACTACGCTAATTTTACCCCACAGAGGAATGATGTTGTTCGGGATGTGCTGGTGCTTGTGAAAGAGAGAAAACTAGCATGCACTAGCTTCCACCCATAGTGAAATGATGTTGTTCAATATGCGTATATGCTTGTGTAAGAGATAAATATAGCATGCACTATCTTACCCCCATGGAGGGATGATTTTCGAGATGGTCTTGTTCTTGTGCAAGAGGGAAAGCTAGTACACACTAGCTTTTCCCTAGGTTGGAGTGACATTGTTTAAGATGTGTTTGTGCTTGTGCTTATGAAAGAGGGAAAGCTAGCTTGCATTATTGTTTTCCTATCGTGGAATCATGTTGTTTGAGATGTTCTTGTGCTTGTGCAAGAGGGAAAGCTAGCATGCACTAGATTTCCCAAATGGTGGGATGATGTCATTTGATATGCACATGTGCATGTGCAAGAGGGAAAGCTACCCCGAAGATGGAATGTTGTTATTTTATATGCATTTTTTCTTCTGAAAAATAGAAACCTATCATGCATTAGATTTCCCCATGATTGAATGACATTGTTCTAGATTCACTTCTGGTTGTGCAAGAGGGAAAACTAGCATGCGGTAGATTTTCCCCATGGTGGAATGATGGTCGAGATGGTTTGTTCTTTCCCAAGAGGGAAAGTTAACACATGTTAATTTTTCCTTACGGTGGAATGATGTTTTTCAATATGCACTTGTGGTTGTGCAAGAGGGAAATATAGCATGCTATAACTTTTCCCTAGGGTGGAATGATGTTCTTCGAGATGCACTTGTTCTTGTGAAAGAGGGAAATCTAGCACACAGTAACTTTCCCCCACGATGGAATGATGATGTTACAGATGCACCTATACTTTTGCAAGAGAGAAAGCTAGAATGCACTAGATTTCCTCTATGATGGAATGATGTTGATGTTTGTTCTTGTACAAGGGGGAAAGTTAGCACGCACTAACTTTCCCCCATGGTGTAATGATTTTTTTCGAGATGCACTTGTGATTATGCAAGAGAGAAAGCTAGCACAAGTTATCTTTCTCCCACAGTGGAATGTTGTTTTTCAATATGGACTTGTGCTTATGCAAGAGGGAAATATATCATGTGTTAGATTTCCCCCATGGTGGAATGATGTTCAATATGTGCTTGTGCTTGTGTAAGAAGGAAAGCTAGCACGTGATAGATTTCCCCCATGGTGGAATGATGATGTTCCAGATGCACTTGTACTTGTGCAAGAGGGAAAATTAGCACATGTTAGGTTTTCTCTATGGTGGAATGATGTTGTTGGAGATGCGTTTTTTATTGTGCAAGAGGAAAAGCTAGCATGCACTACCATTTACCCATGGTATAATGATGTTGCTCAAGATGCACCTGTTCTTATGCAAGAGGGAAAGCTAGCACACACTAGATTTCCCCCATGGTGGAAGGATGTTCTTCAATATGCACTTGTGCCTTTTCAAGAGGGAAAACCTATAAGAGAAAGCTAACATGTACTAGATTTCCCCCACGGTGGAATGATGTTGTCTAAAATGTGCTTATGCTTGTCTGAGATGGAAATATAACATGCGTTATCTCTCCCCCATGGTGGAATGATGTTGTTCTATATGTGTTTATGGTTGTGAAAGAGGGAAAGATAGCATGTGCTATCCTTTCCCCACATTGGAATGATGTTCAAGATGTATGTGTGCTTGTGCAAGAGAAAGAGTTAGCACATGTTAGATTTTCCTTACGATGGAATGATTTTGTTTGAGATGCATTTGTGCTTATGTGAGAGGGAAATCTAGGACACACTAGCTTTCCCCTAGGGTGGAATGATGTTCTTCGAGAAGCACTTGTGCTTGTCCAAGAGGGAAGGCTAACACGTGTTAGCTTTCCTCCACGGTGGAATGATATTGTTTGAGATGCATTTGTTCTTGTGCAAGAGGGAAATCTGACACACACTAGCTTTCACCTATGGTGGAATGATATTGTTTGAGATGTGTTTGTTCTTGTGCAAGAGGAAAAACTAGCACACACTAGCTTTTGCCCAGGGTGGAATGATGTTATTCGAGATGTCCTTGTTCTTGTGCAAGAGGAAAGCTAGCATGCGCTAGTTTTCCTCCACAATGGAATGATGTTGCTTGAGATGCACTTATGCTTGTGCAAGAGAGAAAGCTAGCACACATTAACTTTCCCCACACTGAAATTATTTTTTTCAAGATGTGATTGTTCTTGTGCCAGAGGGAAATCTAGCACGTGCTATCATGCACTAGCTTTTCCCCAAAGTGGAATGATATTGTTCGAGATGCCCCCATACTTATGCAAGAGGGAATTCTAGCATGCGTTAGCTTTCCCCCATGATGGAATGATGTTGTTCGATATGCACTTGTGCTTGTGAAAGAGGAAAATCTATCACACGCTAGCTTTCCCCCATGGTTGAATGATGTTCTCAGAGATGTCCTTGTGTAATATGGAAAACTAGCATGTGTTAGCTTTCCTCCATGGTCGAATGATGTTTTTTTATATGGGCTTGTTGTTGTGCAAGAGGGAAAGATAGCATGCTCTAGATTTCCACCACGATAGAATGATTTTGTTCGATATGCACTTGTGCTTGTGAAATAGGGAAAGCTAACACATACTATCTTTCCCCTTCATTGGAATGATGTTCTCCAAGATGTGCTTGTGCAAGATGAAAAGATAGCATGTGTTATCTTTCCCCCACGATGGAATGATGTTGTTCTAGATGTGTGTGTGGTTGTGAAAGAGAGAAAACTAGCATGCACTAGCTTTCCCCCATGGTGGAATGATGTTGGAGATGCATTTGTGCTGGTCCAAGAGGGAAAATTAGCACGCATTAGATTTTTCTTACAGTGGAGTGATGTTCTTGGAGATGCACTTGTTTTTGGGCAAGAGGGAAATCTAGTATGCACTAATTTTCCCCTAGTGTGGAATGATATTCTTTGAGATGCATTTGAGCATATGAAAAAGGGAAAGATAGCATGTTCTAGATTTACTCCATGGTGGAATGATGTTGTTCGATATGCACTTGTGCTTGGGAAAAAGGAAAATCTAGGATGTGCTAGCTTTCTCACATGGTGGAATTATGTTGTCCAAGATGTGCTTGTGCAAGACAAAAATCTAGTATGCATTACCTTTCCCACATGATGGAATTATGTTCTTCTCGATGTGCTTGTGGTTGTGAAAGAAGGGGATGCATTTGTACTTGTTGAAGAGGGAAAATTAGCACACACTAGATTTTCCATAAGGTGGAATGATGCTGTTCGAGATACACTTGTGTTTGTTTGAGAGGAAAAGCTAGCAGGCGCTAACTTTCCCATAGGGTGTAATGATGCTCTTCAATATGCACTTGTACTTATGTAAGAGGGAAAGGTAGAATGCCATAAATTTCCCCATGGTGAAATGATGATGTCAAAGATGTGCTTATACTTCTGCAATAGGAAAATCTAGCATGCAACAACTTTCCTCTATGGTGGAATGATGTTGTTGGAGATGTGTTTGTGCTTGTGAAAGGGAGAAAGATAGTATGCACCAACTTTCCCCCATGGTGGAATGATGTTATTAAAGATGCACTTGTTCTTGTGAAAGAGGGAAAGCTAGCACATGCTATATTTCCTCCATGATGGAATGATGTTGTTCGATATGCACTTGTGCTTGTGCAAGAAGAAAGATAACTTTCCCCCATGGTGAAATAATGTTTTCCAAGATGTTCTTTTGCTTGTGTAAGATGAAAATCTAGAATGCATTAACTTTCCACCATGGTGGAATGATGTTTTCATAGATGCACTTGTGGTTGTGCAAGAGGGAACGCTAGCACGCGCTAGCTTTCCCCCATGGTGGAATGATGTTCGACATGCATTTGTGCTTGTGCAAGAAGGAAATTTAGCACATGATAGCTTTCCCCCATAATGGAATGATGATGTTAGAGATGCACTTGTATTCGTGCAAGAGGGAAATCCAAGATGCACTAACTTTCCCCTATGGTGGAATGATGTTCTTCGAGATGCGCTTGTGCTTGTGAATGTGGGAAGGCTAACACACACTAGTTTTTCTCCACAGTCAATGATGTTTTTTGATATGCAGTTGTGCTTGTGAAAGAGGGAAAGTTAACACGCGCTAGCTTTCCCCCACGGTGGAATGATGTTTTATGATATGTGCTTGTGGAAGAAATAAATTTAGCACATATTATCTTTCCCCCACAATGAAATGATGTTGTTCTGGATGCACTTGTTCATGTGGAAGAGGGAAATCTAACACACAATATATTTCCCCCATGGTGGAATGATGTTCAAGATGTGTTTGTTCTTGTCTAGGAGGGAAAGTTAGCACACACAAGCTTTTTGTTACGATGAAATTATATTGTTTGAGATGTGTTTGTGTTTGTGCAAGAGGGAAAGTTAGCATAGACTAGATTTTCCCTAGGTTGGAATGATGTTCTTCGAGATGTGCTTGTTCTTGAGAAAGAGAGAAAGCTAACATGATCTAGCTTTCCGCCACAGTGGGATGATGATGTTCCATATGTGTCTGTACTTGTGCAAGAGGGAAATCTAGGATGCATTAGATTTCCTCTATGGTGAAATGATGTTGGAGATTCATCTATGCTTGTGAAATAGGGAAATATAACATGCATTAGCTTTTCCCCATGGTGGAATGATGATGTTCGAGATGCACTTATGGTTGTGAAAGAGGAAAAGTTAACATGCGCTAGTTTTTGTCACAGTGGAATGATGTTTTTTGATATGCACTTGTGCATGTGCAAGAGAGAAACCTAGCACACGTTAGATTTACCCCATGGTGGAATGATGTTGTTTGATATGCACTTGTGCTTGTGAAAGAGGGAAAGCTAGTAGGCGTTAGATTTCCCTCACAGTGGAATGATGATGTTCCAGATGCATTGGTACTTTTGCAAGAGGGAAAACTAACACGTGCTAGCTTTACTCTATGGTGGAATGATGTTGTTGGAGATGCATTTGTTCTTATTCAAGAGGGAAAGATAACACATGCTAGCTTTCCCTCATGGTGGAATAATGTTTTTCAAGATGCACCTGTGCTTATGAAAGAGGGAAAGATAGCACACGCTACCTTTCCCCAATGGTGGAATGTTGTTTGATATGCATCGTTGCTTATGCAAGAGGGAAAGATAGCTTTCCCCCACAGTCGAATGATGTTTTCCAATATATGTTTGTGCTTGTGTAAGACGAAAAATTTAACATGCATTAGGTTTCCACCTCAATGGAATGATGTTGTTCTAGATGTGTTTGTGGTTGTGCAAGAGGGAAATCTAGCACATCATAGCTTTATCCCATGGTGGAATGATGTTCGAGATGCTTTTTTTATTGTGAAAGATGAAAATTTAGCACACACTAGATTTTATTTACGGTGGAATGATTTTGTTTGAGATGCACGTGTACTTATGCGAGAGGGAAAGCTAGCATGCACTAGCTTTTCCCTAGGGTTGAATGATGTTGTTTGAGATGCATTTATGCTTGTGAAAGAGGGAAGGCTAACATGCGTGGACTTTCCTCCACGATGGAATGATGTTATTTGATATGTGTTTGTGCTTGTGCAAGAGGGAAAGTTAGTACTCACTAACTTTATCATATGCTAGAACGATGTTCGAGATGAAATTGTGTTTGTGCAATATGGAAAGATAACATGTGATAGCTTTCCCCCATGGTGGAATGATGTTGTTTGAGATGCACTTGTGCTTGTGCAAGAGGAAAATCTCGCAAATGATAGATTCCCCCCACAGTGGAATGATATTGTTTGATATGCACTTGTGCTTATGCAAAAGGGAAATCTAGTATGTGCTAGTTTTCACCCATGGTGGAATGATGTTGTCCGAGATGTGGTTGTGCAAGATGGAAAGATATCACATGTTAGATTTCCCCCGTGCTGAAATAATGGTTTTTTATATGTGCTTGTGGTTGTGGAAAACATAAAGTTAGCACGTGATAACTTTCCCCCATGATGGAATGATGTTCGAGATGTGTTTGTGCTTGTCCATGAGAGAAAGTTAGCAAATGCTAGTTTTTACTTACGGTGGAATGATGTTGTTCGAGATGCACTTGTGCTTGGGTAATAGGGAAGCTAGCACACATTAGATTTCCTCAAAGGTGGAATGATGTGCTTTGATATGTGCTTATGCCAGAGGGAAAACTAGCATGCACTAGATTTACTACAAGGTGGAATGATGTTGTTTGATATACACTTGTTCTTGTGCAAGAGGGAAAGCTAGCATGCGCTAGATTTTCCCCATGGTTGAATGATGTTGTCCGAGATGTGCTTATGCAAGACAGAAAGATAGCACGCATTATATTTCTTCCATGGTGGAATCATGTTGTTCTCGATGCTCTTCTGGTTGTGCACAAGGGAAAACTAGCACATGCTAGCTTTCCCCCATGGTGAAATGATGTTCGAGATGCATCTCTACTTGTCCAAGAGGGAAATTTAGCACACACTAGCTTTTCCTTACAATGGAATTATGTTGTTTGAGATGTATTTGTACTTGTGCGAGAGGGAAAGTGAGCACACACTAACTTTCCCCCATGTTAGAATGATGTTCTAGATGGAATTGTCCTTGTGAAAGAGGGAAATATAGGATGTGCTAACTTTCCCCCATGGTGGAATGATGTTGTTTGAGATGCACTTGTGCTTGTGCAAGAGAGAAAGATAGCACTCACTAGCTTTCCACCCTGGTGGAATGATATTGTTTGATATGCACTTGTGCTTATGCAAAAGGGAAAGCTAGTACGTGCTAGCTTTCACCCACGGTGGAATGTTGTTGTTCGAGATGTGCTTGTGCAAGATGGAAAAGATAGCACGCATTAGCTTTCCCCCACACTGAAATAATGTTGTCTTAGATACGCTTGTGGTTGTGCAAAACAGAAAGTTAACACGTGCTTGCTTTCCCCCACGATGGAATGATGTTCGAGATGTGTTTGTGCTTGTCCATGAGGGAATGGTAGCACATGCTAGTTTTTACTTATGGTGGAATGATGTTGTTCACGATGCACTTGTGCTTGTGTAATAGGGAAGCTAGCACACACTAGCTTTCCCCAAAGGTGGAATGATGTTCTTTGATATGCGCTTGTGCTAAAGGGAAAACTAACATGCACTAGCTTTACTACAAGGTGGAATGATGTTGTTTGATATGCATTTGTTCTTGTGAAAGAGAGGAAGCTAGCACATGATAGATTTCCCCCATGGTGAAATGATGTTTTCCTAGATGTGCTTGTACAAGAAAAAAATATAGCACGCATTAGCTTTCTTCCATGGTGGAATGATGTTGTTCTAGATGCTCTTATGGTTGTGTAGGAGGGAAAACTAGCATGCGTTAGCTTTCCCCCATGGTGAAATGATGCTCAAGATGCATTTTTTCTTGTCCAAGATGGAAAGTTAGCACACACTAGATTTTCCTTACAGTGCAATTATGTTGTTTGAGATGCATTTGTGCTTGTCCAAGAGGTAAAGTTAGCACGCGCTAACTTTTCCCTAGGATAGAATGATGTTGTGCTTGTCCAAGAGGGAAAGTTAGAACACGCTGGTTATTACTTACAGTGGAGTGATGTTCTTCGAGATGCTCTTGTGTGTGTGTGAGAAGGGTACACACTAGCTTTCCCCTAGGGTGGAATGATGTTCTTTGAGATGTGACTATGTTTGTAAAAGAGGGAAAGCTATCATGCACTAGATTTTTTCCATCGTGGAATGATTATGTTCTATATGTGATTGTGCTTGTGCAAGAGGAAAGCTAGCATGTGCTAGATTTCCCCCCAAAGTGGAATGATGTTGTTGGATATTTTCTTATGATTGTGCAAGAGAGAAATCTAGCATGTGTTATCTTTCCCCCACATTGGAATGATGTTTTTCGAGAAGCACTTGTGCTTGTGTAAAAGGGAAAGATAGTACACAATACCTTTCCCCCACAGTGGAACAATGTAGTTTGAGATGAAAATATGTTTGTGCAAGAGGGAAATCTAGAATGTGCTATATTTCCCCCATGGTGGAATGATTTTGTTCTATATGCACTTGTGCTTGTGCAATGGGGAAAGCTAGCACATACTAACTTTCCCCCACAATGGAGTGATGTTGTCTGAGATATTCTTGTGCAAGACGAAAATATAACATGTGTTAACTTTCCCTCACAGTGGAATGATTTTATCGATGCATTTGTGGTTGTCCAAGAGTGAAAGATAGCATATACTAGATTTCCCCCATAGTGGAATGATGTTCGAGATGCATTTGTGCTTGTCCAAGAGGGAAATTTAGCACACACTAGCATTTTATTACGATGGAATGATGTTGTTCGAGATGTGTTTGTGTTTTTGTGAGAGGGAAAGCTAGCATGTGCTACCTTTCCCCTAGGGTGGAATGATGTTCTTGGAAATCTGCTTATGGTTATACAAGAGGGAAAGATATCATGCGTTATCTTTACCCCATGGTGGAATGATGTTTTTTGATATGCACTTGTTCTTGTGAAAGAGAGAAATATAGAACACGTTATCTTTCCCCCATGGTGGAATAATGATGTTCCAAATGCATTTGTAATTGTGCAAGAGGGAAAACTACCATGTGCTAGCTTTACTCTATGGTGGAATGATGTTGTTGGAGATGCATTTGTTCTTATGAAAGAGGGAAAGCTAGCACATGCTAGCTTTCCCTCATGGTGGAATAATGTTGTTCGAGATGCACTTGTGCTTTTGAAATAGGGAAATCTAGCATGCTCTACCTTTCCACAACAGTGGAATTTTGTTTGATATGCATCATTGCTTGTGAAAGAGGGGAAGTGTAACATACCCAGCCACCCACAGACCGGGTACGCTACATGCAAGCCCGGACTTAGAATTATTTCTCATGATGACCTTCTTTATTTATTAAGGATGCATAAGATAACAAATTTAATGACATGCATGACAATATCTATCAAGCATGCAAGATCTAAAGATTATGTTAAACCATAATTAAATATACACAACAAAAATACATTCATATACATGTAAATGACAATTAAACTACACAGTGGAATACATTCATACACAAATAGTAATATCACGATAGAGAGCACTTATCTTTATGAAATATGACATCGAATGGCTACAGACCAAGGATGTTCCACCCAACTGTAGACACTGCTTCTCTAAATCCCAATACAAGTGTGACCCCCGAGCCTGGGATATAAATCAACAAGGACTGTTCCAGAGTGTAATTGGGTTCCCAAAAAAGTCATCTCTCAAGATCTCATAGGTTTCCCGACACCCATAACAATCCAATTACTCATCTCTCTTCTACCCAACCTGTGCCACCCAAGAGAATGGACCTCCACCCTTCTCGTCCATGGAGTCCCTCAAGCAGTCCTTCTCCTTCCTTCCAGGGCTTCCAACACAGTTGGTCCAGAATCTCAATGCTGGAACTCTCAAGAATCGTAGTTGTGAGAAAAATAGGGCACGGTAAAATGCATTTCAGACATGAAGATCCCAGGTCATGGCTGGATCACACCAGTGACCACTACAACCAACTTTCCCGTGGCTAATTTCTTCAGCAACTCCATTTCCTTCGCCAATCCAAGACGTAGATGATGATGGATCAATGGACCAGTTGGGGGGGGTGCATGGGAGTGCATGAGGGAATAATGAGTGAGGGAATGGGAAAAAATGAACAAGTCATTAGTCCAACCCCCTCATCAAACCAGAGGTGGGTTTAAGTAACCTCGTGGGGAAAACAAGAACCTCCTGGCCTTCCCCAAGACGTTCACATAACCAATCCCCTCCCTTAGACAAAAATGGCAATAAGAAAGAATATGAATAAACACTTGGTCCCTCAAGCTCCCTCTCTTGTGGAATCATAGCCCCCCTATAACTCTAGTCCTTGTCTGTCTATCAACCATGAATGTATTTATTATTATTAATGATCAAAACATTACATTTCTTAGGCATATTGGCCCTTCAATAATTGTTTGGGCACTCTGGCCTCTCAACATTGTAACAATACATTATTTAAAATGGGGGTTAAAAAACCTAGGGTGTTACATCCCCTCCCCCTTATTTTGGCATTGTCCTCAGTCCATATACAAAACAAAGATCAAAATCTCAAATTTGTTCAAAAAAGATGCGGGTATTCTTCCCTCATGGTATATTCATGCTCCCAGGTAGCATTTTTAGGACTGTAGAAGGTCCAATGAACTTTTACCAGTTCTATAACTCGATTCCAGAGAATTTTGACTTTTATGTCCAACACCAGCACTGGTTGAACTTGAAAGTCTCCCTCAGTCTCTATCTGAATCAGATGCCAATCAATAACATGGTTAGGATCATGTACATATTTCTTTAGTAAATATAAATGAAATACATTATTCACATTCATGGAAGCATGCAATGCAATCACGTATGCAACCGACCCTATTCTATCCAATATTTCGAATGGACCATAGAATTTGGCTGCCAGCTTTGTACGACTACCCAATTTCAAAGATATTTTCTTGGGCTTCACTTTCAAAACTACATGCTCCTCTACTTTAAATTCTCTAACTGTCTTGTTCTTGTCTACATAAACTTTTTGTCTATCCTGAGATGCCTTTAATTTTGCTTAATCTTGACCACCTGGTCTTCCATGTCCTTGAGCAACTCGGGCCCAAGTACCACTCTATCTATTGGGTTATCCCAACTCACTGGAGCATTGGATTTCCTACCATACAAGGCTTCAAATGGGCTCATTTTCAATGAATATTGATACCCATTGTTATATGAAAACTCAACCAAGTGTAAGTAATGTTCCCACTTAGATGGCTTATCCATCACATACATTCTTAGCATGTCTTCAATTATTCGCTTGACCCTCTCTGTTTGCCCATCTTTTTGGGTATTATATGTTGTGCTAAAGTTTAGATTTGTGCCAAATACTTTAAACAATCCCCTGCAGAAATTGGAGGTAAACTTCATATCTCTGTCCAATACAATTGTCCTAGGTATCCCATGCAACCTAGCAATTTTCTTCATGAAAATTTCTGCAATATTAGATGTTGTATGCATTGTCTTCACTGGCACAAAATGAGCAGCCTTTGTTAATTTTTCAACCACCACCATGATTGAATCGTGTTACTTATTCATTCTGGGTAATCCTGTGATGAAATCCGTGGTGATCACTTCCCATTTCTTCTCTAGAATTGGAAATGGATACATCAAACCCATTAGGTGCTTATGCTCAGCCTTCACCTTCTAACATTCCATACATTGAGCAATGTAATCAGCAAAATCCTTCTTCATTCCCGGCCAAAAGAACTGGCTTCTTACCGTTTTAATTGTTTTCTGGTAACTGAGATGTCTAGCATAAGGAACATCATGCATTTCCTTCAGTACCAAATTCCTCAATTCTCTAGAACTAGCAATATAGATTCTATTTTTATGCGTGAGGAATCCATCTTCCTTTATCTTGTACTCCTTTATTTTCTACTGTACATATCCTTGCTGTAATTTTTCCTTTACTTGTAGGTAATGTTGATTTGTAACAAGACCATATAAAATTCTTCTCTTCAAGTTTGAATGATGCATACTAACAGCAGTAGCATGCATGAGATGCACTCTCCTACTAAATGCATTGACAACTTTATTATCCTTTCCCTTGATATACTTGATATCGAAGTCATATTCACTTAAAAATTCCAGCCATCTTGTTTTCCTGGCATTCAAGGTCAGTTGTTCGACAAGATACTTCAGACCAACGTGGTCTATCCTTAGCTCGAATTTATTCCCCATGAGATAATGCCTCCACATCCTCAAGGCGTGAACAATGGAAGCAATATCCAAGTCATGCATGGCATAGTTCCTCCTATGTTCCTTAAGATTTTTGGACTCATATCCAATGACATGTCCATTCTATGTAAGGACTCCCCCACGTCCTTCCTTACAAGAGTCGACAATCCCCAACTACTTTAGCTATTTGGAGTTTCGATGTTCAAGCCCTACCTATCACATCGTTGAGTGCCTTTCAATTTGCGGGGAAATGCATCAGCGGTTTGGAGTAACCTGCTTTTCTCCCCGCAATTCTCCTGATGCTGACACGTAACCCCCCAGGGAAACCGTGGTTTGGATTGTGGGACCACCTTGGGAAATTATCTCCCATGAAACTCGGTTCCCCATAATTCCTACTGGCCATTGATATCTCTCTCCAATGGGATACGATGGTCGCGACCTTAAACTTGCTTCCTTTTCATCGGACAACCCCTGTTTACCCATCCTCTGATCCAACGATCTCGGATCTCCCCGATCCTACTGTGGTGATCGTTCCCGAATTAAAAAGGAACGGTCACAATCCTTTGAACCCTCATAGAGTTTCTATGATGTTTTGTCTCCTGCATAGCATCTGCAATGCCATTCCTCCTAATATTTTCAACTTCATGGTCAGAGTTTGATCTCGACCATGAGATTCTGACCAACAGACCCGACCCATACCGATCTAATGTTTCAACAAAAATCTTTGATACCAATATGTAACATACCCAACCAACCATAGGCTAGGTACACTACTTGCAAGCCCACCCTTGGAGTTCTTTGTCATGTTGGCCTTATTTATTTATTAAGGATGCATAAGATAACATATTTAATGACATGCACGACAATATCCAGCAAGCATGCAAGATCTAAATATTATGTTAAATGATAATTAAATATACACATTGTAAATACATTCATATACGTGTAAATGATAATTAAACTACACAATGGAATACATTCATACATAGATAGTAATATCATGACAAATAGAACATATCTATATGAAAGATGACACCGACTGGCTGCAAACCAAGGATGTTCCACCCAACCGTAGACACCACTTCTCTAAATCCCAATAGAAGTGTAACCCCTGAGCTAGGGATATGAATCGACAAGGACGGTTCCAGAGTGAAATTGGGTTCCCAAACCAGTCAGCTCTCAATCTCTCATAGGTTTCCCGACACCCACAAAAATCCAAGTACCCAGCTCTCTTCTACCCGGCCTGTGCCACCTGAGAGAATGGACCTCCACCCTTCTCTGTGATGAAGTCCCTCTGGTAGTCCTTCTCCTTCCTTCCAGGGCTTCCAACACAACTAATCCAGAATCTCAATGCTGGAACTCTCAATACTTGCAGTTGTGAGAAAAATAGGGCACAAGCCAATGCATTTCAGACATGCAGACCCCAGGTCATGGATGGATCACACCAATTACCACTACAACCAACAATTCAGTGGATAAGTTATTCAACAACTCTATTTCCTTTACCAAGCCAAGACA
>ML779634.1:801327-815925 GCA_009831015.1 Picea engelmannii | reverse complement strand
GGGTCAAGGGGGGGGGGGGTGCATGGGAGTGTGTGCATGGGAGTGCTTGAGGGAATAATCAATGAGGGAATGGGAAAACAATGAACAAGTCATCAGTCCAACCCCCCCATTAGACCAGAAGTGGGTTTAAGTAACCTCGTGGGGAAAACAAGAACCTCCTAGCCTTCCCCAATATGTTCACGTAACCGATCCCCTCCCTTATTAAAAAAGGGTAATAAGAAAGAATAGGAATAAGCACGTAGTCCCTCAAGCTCCCTCTGTTGTCGAATCATAGACCCCTATAACGCTAGTCCTTGTCCGTCTAGAAACCAACAATGTATTTATTATTATTAATGATCAAAACATTACATTTCTTGGGCATACTGGCCCTTCAGTAATTGTTTGGGCACTCTAGCCTCTCAACATTGTAACAATACATTATTTAAAATGGGGGTTCAAAAACCTAGGGTGTTATAGAAAGCTAGCTTTCCCCCACAATCGAATGTTGTTTTTCAAGATGTGTTTGTGCTTGTGTAAGAGGAAACATTAACATGTGTTAGCTTTCCTCCTGAGTGGAATAATGTTGTTATAGATGTGCTTGTGGTTGTGCAAGAGGGAAATATAGCACGTGTTATCTTTCTCCCATGGTGTAGTGATGTTCGAGATGCTTTTGTGCTTGTGCAAGACAGAAAGTTAGCACACCCTATATTTTCTTTATGGTGGAATGATTTTGTACAAGATTCACTTGTACTTCTACGAGAGGGAAAGCTAGCACGCGCTAGCTTTCCCCTAGGGTTCAATGATGTTGTTTGAGATGCATTTATGCTTGTGCAGGAGGGAAGGATAACATGCATGGAATTTCCTCCACGATGGAATGATGTTGTTTGATATGCATTTGTGCTTGTGCAAGAGGGAAATTTACCCTGTGCTAACTTTCTCCTATGCTAGAATGATGTTTGATATCCAATTGTGCTTGTATGGAAATATAGCACGTGCTAGATTTCCCCTATACTCTAGCTTTCCTCCATTGTGTAATGATGTTGTTTGAGATGAACTTGTTCTTGTGCAAGAGGGAAATCTAGCACGCGCTAGCTTCCCTCCATGGTGGAATGATATTGTTTGATATGCACTTGTGCTTGTGCAAAAGGGAAAGCTAGTATGTTCTAGTTTCCCCCCAAGGTGGAATGATGTTGTTCGAGATGTTCTTGTGCAAGATGGAAAGCTAGCACGCATTAGATTCCCCCCATGATGAAATATTGTTATTCTAGATGTGCTTGTGGTTTTGAAAAACATAAAGTTATCATGTGATATATTTCCCCCATGATGGAATGATGTTTGATATGTGTTTGTGCTTGTCCATGAGGTAAATTTATCACATGCTAGTTTTTACTTACGGTCGAATTGTTAGATTTTTAGTGAGCTATGGCTCATGTACTCCTTTTAAATTTTTTGTCAACAATTACTTGAACCATAAATACTGCACAAAACCAAAATCACAAGAAGAATATGCATGCACAAGTACATAAGAAGTATCCTGGGAAATCCTTCTCGACAAGGGAAGAAAACCCAGCCAATCCTTTTCTATATTCCTCAAGAGAAAGACCTCCCACACCATCACCAAAACTAGAACACAAGAGGGTGCTACAATTCTCATAATTTCATACCACAACTTCTGAAATCATGAGATAACACAATGATACGTTTGTTTCCTCAATGGGGATTCACCTTTATTTATATAAGACTTGTCACATCAAATGATGTGTCTATTGGCAGAATAGGGATGACCTCAATAACTCAAAATATAATTATTATCTACCATATTAATTTTCTTTTATATTAATTATCTTTTATATTAATTATATTTTACATTAATTATTAATCACATTAAGGTGGGGCCGACCTGTACCCTTTACATTACAATTAGGGTTACATGAAGGTATGACTCTTGAACAATATAGCAAGGGATATTATACACCCACTAGTTCTCATCCACTAGGGGCACATCCATAGGGATGTCTGTTGGTATCTTATTGAACTGTCCTCTTCCTACTATAATCTTTGTTGACCCATGGTTCATATCTTCAAGGGTACTAACAAATCCTAAAACTATCAGCCCCTCTGGTAAGCTAGAATGAAAGACAGTACACATAAGGCATTGCATAGTCTCACCCGAGATAGATTTAAATGGTTGGCTACAAGACTCAGGTGTTTATAGCCTAGGATTGAGTATGATATATGGGCTCTGTATTCTGAACCATTTATTCTAACTTGTGTTACAAACTATTGTTATTCTCTTTTATATTTTGACCTTTGTGGCATCTATTCTTGAAATCCCAAGAACCATTAACCAAGCAATAAAATAACTCATTCATTCATTACACACAATGTTTAACTAATAATAGTATGACATAGATATGCATGCATTCAACACATTACATAGGTATTATCGTGGTTCACCCCCTCTTGGGCTACGTACACAAAGATTTGGCTCTTGTCTCTTTTATTATGGTAGTTATGCAATTCTCACGCCACATGCTTACAACTCTCCTCAAATGGGTAAGATCTATATGAGGTGAACTAGATCACACCAGGCTCCTAAACCTGTGATCTAATCCTCAAGATCTACCTTCACTCCTCTACTCTAGTTCAGTCGCTTCAAAAAATTAATCCATCTAATAAAAGAAATTACATACCATATCAACCTATACAAAAGTAGCGAACCGAACCTCACTATGATACCTGTGTATCTATATTTATATCCATCGAAATCTTTATCCATTTACACAAAACCTTACAAAAACCCTAACCCTATTGTTGTTAGGTCTTCCTTCTCTACATGCATGTGTTGCTTCCTTCCAGTTGTTGCCTCCTTCTTGCATACGCACGTGCTTTGCTTCTTTCTAGTTGTCTCTTTCCTCTTGCACACTTTCTTTCCCACGATTGCTCTTCCAGCTGTCATTCTTCTTTTTTCACGCTTTATTTCCCACTTTGGACTACTGTCAATAGGCCCCCAACACTGACATGTGACTCATCCCGAGTCACCTAATATTTCTAAGCTTCCTCGATATCCTTGGTGATTGTCTAGAACTTTTCCCTCAGCTTTTTTTCTTTTATCAGTCCCTGCACGGTCTTCTCCTTAATGGTATCTACTACCTAAACTGCCACTTAGTCGCTCAATAATCCCACACATTCTTCCTATTTCTGTGCTATTTTAGTTTTGGCTACTTCTACCTATGCGAGTACTTATGCTACCTATTCCTGTAATGGTTCTCTTTGAGCCTGACGCTCCTATTTCTGTGTTTGCGTAGTGATCAGTTCTGCCTGCATCTTCTTTAGCTCTTGTGTCCCCTTAACATGTTTTGGGATTGGTATGGTCTTTTTCTTCTGTTTCAGTTCTTGGATTGCTGCATTGACACTTTCCTCTTCCTTGTCCCAGTGTTGAACCTGTGGATCCTCCTCTAGTATTGTCCAAAGTTGCGCTGCTTTATCGAGCAAGTCAGCTGTTGTGCTAACCTGTTTCTCCATCTCCTGTATTTGCACTGTTTTTGCCTACCTTATTTTCTCCTTTACTACCAGTGGGGTTGTGGGTGTGAGTTGTTCTCAGAGACCCTTAATCTCCTTCTGATATCAATCAATTTCCTGTACGATCTGGTTGATCTTTTCTGCAGTTGGGAGTTCGTTTCCTTGCACAGTGCTTGGAAGTTTTCCAAAAATTTCTCCCACTCTTCGTTCCAATTTGTTCCTACGTTTTGTCTCCTCCTGTGTTTCAGATTTGGCCTACTCACACTCTTTTTCCAACACTTCCCGCTTCTTTGTTTCTTTCTGTAGCTCAACTAAGTTTTTATGTGCCCAGAACTGTACCTTGTGGTCGACGCTAACCTTCAATTTGTACAGTTTCCTTGATGGCATCTGTGTCAAGACCAATGGGATGTGATCTAAGTCCTTCAGTGGTGTCTGTCCCATAATTTCATCCATTTGTAGCATGCTTAGTTTTATGTAGACCGTTGCATGTGCATGTGGCATTGGGAGGACTGGGTCTCATTCTTATACCTCCATTCTTTCGTTGGTCTGTGTGGTTGATGACTCTATGCCTCTGCTACCACTTTCTCTTTGGGCCTCCCCGAGTGTCCCGAGGAGCTGTCTCATTTCTGCCAGCTCTTTTTTCATTTTATCACTATGATGTGCTGCGTGATCGAAGTCTTCTGCTTGACAATCCTAGACCATTATGGCGATCATTTCTCCATTGTCCTCCATGATAATATAGTTTGGTGATGCTTGTTGTGCCTTTGATTTCTTTCACATGCCTGCTGCCTATACAGTCGGTCTCTTAGTTCCCCTTGGTTCCTGTGTGATGGGGTTTGGGGTAGTCTCCAATGCTCCCTTAGCTTGTTTTGGCTACTCGTTAGTCTCTTTCTGCCCCTTCTAGGTTCCTATCTTCTTTGACCCTTTATTTTCCTGATTCAACTTTTTTTGGCCATCCTTGGTTTCTTGGGCACTGGGATTTGTGGAGGCTATGTTTCCATCTACATTGCTTCTCCTTCTATGGGTCCTTTTGATACTTCCTGGGGAATGGATGGGATCCTCCATGCATTAGGCCATTTGCTAATGACCATGTCTATATCACCTTCTATGATGCAATAGTGCATCGGTAGCCACTGTTTATCTAGATATTGCCTTGGTTGTATCCACATGGCTTGACGTGTAGCCCAAAAGTTAGCGATGTCCCCATATCGCGCGACAGCCTCTGGTATTATTCTCCATGATCAGATAATATCTTCCTATATGTTCCATAGGTGTGCTTCAAATATGATTCCAATTTCCCTCTTATGCTTTTCATGTGGCTCAGATCTTAGTAATAGATATCTCGCTCCCGCTGGCTGTGGTCTAGTACAAAAAACTACATACTCAGGTTCTCGCCATCCCATGAAGGCTATGAGGGTGAGAAGCCATGAGTAATGGAATTTTGTACCGAGGTTCTGTGCATCCTTGTAGTCCACCTAGAACAAGTTTGCTAGATAAGGCACCCAGCTCACGAAGGTGCCTTCTGCGCATTGAGCTACAACTGCGATGACTCATGCTGGTACTTCGTCTTTGCGGCATTTTAT
The DNA here is from genome assembly GCA_009831015.1 of Picea engelmannii. Classification (NCBI taxonomy): domain Eukaryota; kingdom Viridiplantae; phylum Streptophyta; class Pinopsida; order Pinales; family Pinaceae; genus Picea; species Picea engelmannii. The sequence goes on along the minus strand of ML779634.1, from coordinate 810,841 downwards.
TAACAATTTACAAGATAAGATCTTTGCACCCAATTCTGTCATTTCATTTTTGATTTGTTTTATTATAATGCCTCTTCTCCCCCTAGTGGTGCCATATTTCTTCTTCATTTCCTCTACTAATGCTTTCTCCTTGGATTTATTGTCAAGAATCAACGTGGGATCCATACTCCTGCTGGGTAGTCCTATTATCTATGCGATAAGATCAATAGTTATGGGGACAAGTTTTTCCATCCATATATCCCCTCCATGTGTGACTACTAATAGCTCCTTAATGCATGCTATCGCGTATTGGCCTCGACCAAAATGTGGGAGTTTCAACAACCCTAAAATTCCTATTTTGTCCAGTCCAACTGCCCAATGATGTGGCTGGCTGATCGTTTCCCCAAGTTGGTTGACCACTATGTTCTTCATAAAAACCCTCGGCACAAGTTCTAGGTACTTGGTTTTGTCTGATATGTCATGGTAAGAATACTTGAGCTTCTGGACGTGACCCAGTAGCTGTGGATCCACCTGTAATCCCTCTGGTATGCGTGGTAGCACAATTTCTGTTGTCAGTTTTTTGTGAGGTGAGCTAGGTATCTGAGCTCTGTCTTCCTACTGTGGTGGGTGGTTTGAAGTTTTAGCAACTCCTGGTTGTGTCCCTGTAAGCCATTCTGGCCAAGCCAAGGTAGTTCCTGTGGTCTCTTATGTTGGTTGACCTAGGCTGGGTACCTACGACTCGTCTGGTTTCCCTTCTGGTCTATGATTCTGTGTGATTCTGTTAACTTCCGTGGTTGGTTCAGGGCTTTCTAGTTGCACTTCCTATTGGGTTTCCTCTTCCTCATTCTGAGGCTCCTGTACTATTGCTGGCGTATCCCCTTTCATGACCTCTACTTATGGCTGTTGAATTTCTTCCCGTATCGGTGTAGCATTCACCGGTGTTATCTCTAGGGATGGGATCTCATCAATATCGACGATCTTCGACTACTGCTTCTCATTTTCTTCTAGCGGTCTTCATGACCTAGCTTGAACCTCAATCGGTCTGGCTGTATGGCCTGGTTCTGCAGATTTCAGTGGTGCCATAATGGTGAGTGTCTAACGTTTGCTGAGTTTGAAGGACTTCAGTGAGATCTGTGGTCTCACTTTGTCCATTTGGGATGCTATTTCTCTCTCTCTGTTCTCCTTTCACGAATAGACTAGTTGCTTCTGTGCTCGTGTGTTGTATGGGCTTGTCATGAAGCTTATCGAGGACACTTCCTTCATGATGCAATTAATGCACCATAACTATGGGTTCAATGCATCTGCGACGGTTTTGTACTTTCCATTATGCTTACTTTGTCATTTCCTGTTGGCATGTTTAATGTGATGTTCCATCAGTCCTTGTCGTGCCTTAATTTCGCTTAGTGTTGTCTTGTTATACTGCTTTTGTTGAAATTCCTTTTCCCACTTGTTTTTCTTTGGCATGTAACCATTTCTTTGGCTTTTGCTGCATTCATTTTTTGAGCGTCATGCAACTTTTCTATCTCTGGCATGCTTTGCACTTTTTTTTTACTACGCGGTGGGTGGTCGACTGTCCTTGTACAAATTCAGTCAGCTCCTGTTGATCATTCCTCTTAGGTATTCTCCTACTAAATATATTAATTGTACAACTCCACCACCTGTTACATATTTTACCTCGTATGGTCCTAACCAATGCATTCTCAGCTTTCTTGGGTGCTGGAACAATTTGCTTTCATCGAGCAATACTATATCTCCTTCCTTGAAAGTCTTCTTCTTGATGTGTTGATTGTTCCATGCTTTGTCTCTGGCATTCTGCACTTGTTGATGGAATCCTACCAAGATTTGGTCTTCCTCCATTGTTAATAGTTGATTCAGTATTTTCTGTATCGTGACTTGTTCTATCATTTGTGTGATGGTGGATATGCATAAGTTGGGTACTGAAAATTCTAATGGAACTACTGCTTCTTGGCCATAGACTAGTTTGAATGGTGTGTTCCCTATAAAATTCTTGCATGTCGTCCTATACGCCCATAATATTGCTGGTAATTTGAGGTCCCAATCATATCGGTTGACGTTACATATCTTTGTCAGTGCGTTCTCTAGAATTTTGTTAAAGGCTTATATTGTGCCATTTGCCTGTGGATGATATGATGTACTTTTCTGGTGGTGAACTTCAAACTCTTTGAGCATCACACAGATGGTGCTATTTATGAAATGCGTGCCTTGGTCACTCATCAAAAATCTTGGGCACCCAAACCTAGTAATTGCATGTTCAAATAAGAAGTGTGCAACTGTCTCTTCATTGCAGTCATTTACTGGTGCGACTTCTGCCCACCTTGTTAGGTATTCCGTTGCGGTGATGATGTATCTTGCCCCTATTATTTTGGCTGGTGGGTTAATTGGTCCCATAAAATCTATTTCCATTTGTCAAATGCCTATAATTTCACTTGTGGCTATAACGATATCTCATCCCTTCTATTGGGTTTTCCTAACCTTTGACAGACATCACATCTTCGATAATACTCTTTCGAGTCTCTATGAATCGTTGGCCACCATAATCCTGCCTGGAGTACCTTCTGTGTGATAGATTTTCCTACATAGTTCCCTCCTGATAATCTCGTGTGGGCTTCTGCTAAAATTCTTGGTCATTCATTCTCTAACACATACCTTCGTAAAATGTTATCTGCACCCATTTTATATAGATTTCCTACGATCAGTTGATAGTCGGTTATGCGAACTACCAAATTCTTCTTCTGTGTGGTGGTGTATTCTTACGGTGCGGTACCTATGCTCAAGTATTAGATAATCACTGTGAAGTAGTCATCCACAATCTGTACTGAGAATAACTAGGCATCTAGAAAGTTGTCTTCTAAATTCATGGGTTCTTCTCCATTTGTGACCCATGTAGGTGGTCAGGTCCTACATTCAGTTTTCCTAGTTTGACTATTACTTCAAAGTCAAATTCTTGAAATAACAATAGCCATTGACTTATTCTCCCCCCCAACACTAGCTTGTTGACTAGGTATTTCAGGGCTGAGTGATCTGTAAACATATTAAAATGTTTTCCCAGTAGGTAGTGTCTGAACTTCTGCAGTGCATAAACCATAGTTAGGCCTTCTCTTTTCGTCGTGTTATAATTCTATTTTGAGTCTAATGGTTTTCTTCTTTCGAACTCTATCAAGTGATCCAATTCTCCTACTCCTGGCTATGCTAAGATAGCTCCAAGTGCTATCGTTGATGCATCTACATGCACATGGAATGTCTTTCCCCGGTCTGGAAATGCTAATATTGGTGCAGTGACCATATTTTCCTTCAGAGTATCCAGACCATGTTGAAACTTGTCATTCCATTGGTAATTTGTATTCTTCCTTAACAATTTTTCCATTGGTGTTGTAACCTGTGGATATCCTTTGATGAATTTCCTATAGTATCATGTGTGACCTAACATCGCTCATAGTTAATGGACTGTTTTGGTGCTGGTAAATTGATGATGATTGCGATCTTTGCCGGATCAACCAGTAGCCCTTGTTTTCATACTCTATGGCCCAATAGTATCCCAAATGGTGTTCCAAATATACATTTCTTTATGTTTAGTGATATTTGACATTGTCTTCATCTTTCTAGCATCAAGCATAAAACTTCCACATGGTTTTGCAACTGACTATAGAATGTCCATTCATCCACGTATACTTCGAGAAACCGATGGATGAATTCTTTAAATGTTGTGATAACCACTCTGGAAAATATTGTTGGTGCATTCTTCAGTCCAAATGGCATGACTGTATATTGGTAAGATCCCCATTCTGTCCCGAACGTGGTCTTATATTTGTCCTCCTGTGCTATCTTAATCTGATGGTAGCTTGTGAATCCATCAGTGAATGAGTAAGCTTAGTGTCCCCCCACATTCGCTAACACTTCATCCATGAACGGTGTAGGGAATGGATCGTGTAGGCATGCATCATTCAATTTCCTCAAGTCCACACATATCCTAATCCCACTTCCTTGTTTCTTTTCCTTCATGACCATCGGGCTTATCCATTCTATTTCCTCAACTGGTTCGATTATGCCAAATTCAAGCATTTGGTTGATCTCCTCTTTGAATTTTTATTTATATATGGGGTTGAGTCTATATGGTCGTTGTCTAATCGGTCTCGCTTTGGGTCTGAGGGGTATCTTCATATCTCCCAGTTCTCCTTTTATACCCTTCATCTCTGTAAATGTTGTAGGAAACAAGTCGTTGTATTCACGCAAACAATCTGTGATGATTTATACTATTGACTCATCCCAATAGTCTCCAATGCTGGCCATTTTGGGATGCTCAGTTGTTATTATGTTAACTTTATTTACCTTGATTGGCGTGGAGATAAATTTGGATTCTATGGGTGGTCCCTTCACGTCTATTTCTCCTTCTACTTCTTCAATCTGAATGTTGCACAGGTCATCCTCCTCTGTTGCTTCCTCTTGTACATGGTAACATGAAAATAGTTCCTTGATTGTTTTCTTATTCTATTGCTGCTCTTCAGTGATTAGTTCTATTTCCGGTTCTTCAATGAATATGATTCCTCGGATCCGCTTCAGGGCTGCATCTATGTTGGGGTTCTCATGCTCGAATGAGAAAGTGATGGTAAAGTTCTATTGCAATGTTGTCCATGTTGTAGTTCCTCTGCGCAATTCCTGATTTGTGTACCAATTCCCTGGTATGCCCTCTAAAGTGTGAATGAAGTGGTGAGGCCATTCCTTTGGTGGTGTCATTCTCCATAGCATTTTTCACTCCTCCAAGTGTTTCGTCAGTGTCCCTAGTCCTGCATATTTCCATTATTTTTGTTTTTCTGTTCTGCACCGAACCTTATGCATAGTAACCGCTTACATTGATACCAGTTTGTGATAGTCTCCTTGTGTGCACCCCACCATCTTGCAAGTGTGGCCTTCAGTGCTAAATCTAGTGCTAGTAGCCTCTATTTCTCTAATACTTCATCTTCATACTTTGTCAATAATGTTTCCAAATCATTTAGTACGTGGAAACTTGGTGGCTCTTTGATTTATATGCCTATCCACCATACTACAGGGTCGATTCTTGCACATCTTCTCGTGGATACTTCATGTAGTCTCTGCTACCAGTTTTCTAACCCGGTGTCTGAATCTGTTGTGCATGAAGTAATGTTGTGCCAACTGAGTACCCTCTCTACAATTGGGTTTACGTAATCCTCCTTACACATAGTTGTTTGGTACAACTGGATGATCTCCTCTAAGTTCGAGAAAGTGGGTTCTATGAAACTCTCCCCTTCTAATGGATCTAGTGGTGCTATGACCCTGTAATCTCCAAATTAAAATGTCATTTTCCTTATATTCAAGTTAATTATGGCCTGGTTGTCAAACACCCAGTCCAGACCGAGTAGTGTCAGGTATGATGTTGTGCCATCTACTATTTCGATGACTTCAAAGTTTTCTTTAGTGTGCACTCCATCAAGATCTATTGTTATGCCTTTCAATCTCCCTATTGGTAGGACCCTATGTTGGTTTGCTAGTTTTAATTGAACATTTGAGTATCCCAATGTTTTCTCTCCCATGCATTGCTAGGTTTTCTTGGGTAGTACATTCACTTCATATCCTAGGTCCAGTATGATGTCTCCCATATTGAAATCCCCAATGCTAGAATTCAATCTAAATTCCCTACTTCTTCTTCTTCTTGTGTGTAGATGATTGGCATTTTTCGATTCTAGTTGTCATTATGTCTCACTGCTACATTTCTCTAGGATGTTTTGAAATGTTTTCATAGATCAAGGATCACTTAACACTTTTATGCATGATTGAAAAAAGTCTTTGATAATACTTACTTGTCCCTTGGGTGGCATTCAATAGGTATGATCCAATGATGGAAGCATTTCATATTCTGGGGCTTCATGGACTGGTTCCGTAGTGGAAGTCGACATTGTGTCCAGGTTTTGAAATTCTTGTCTGGCTTCCTTAAAAGTCTCCTTTTCTTTGGGTGCGTCGAACTGCTTCCTTGGTTCAGTGTTCTTCTTTACTCAGTGGTTCTGTGTGGGTTCATGTTGAACTGCGTCATTTCCTGTTTTCGTTCCTCCACGAGTGAATATATTGATGTTTTGTTCATCCTCCCTTGCTTCATTTGAAATCCATTAAACATTCTGGTTTCTCTAGTTACTCTTTTCCTGGAACTTTACTGATAGTGTCAGACATTCCTCTGTTTTGTGATCCAATGTTCGACAATACATACAAGTCACTAGCAGTAGTGGGCATTCCCTTACATAATGTCCTGGTTGGTGACAATTTTGACATGTGACTAGTCCTCTGCCACGTCCGAAACCTCCTCTGGCTTGTCCTCCTCTTCAATATCTTGCTCAATCCCCTCTTGGCATGTTGTACAGGGGTGCTTGATTGTACTATGTGGTATTGTACTAGGGTTGCACTGGGTTGTACTATGACTGTGCATTATTGTATGGTTGTTGCACAGTGTTGTACTGCTATGGCATAGTGTCATATGGGTCTGGGGCTTGATTGAACTATGGTGTTGCTTGCCCAATCATCATTTCGGCTTGTACCCTGTATGTGTCTAATGTTCTTTCCCAGACCAACTTCATAGTTATGCAATCTTTATCATCGTGGCCTACTGAATTACAAAAGGTGTAATAAGAATTCTTTGGAATTGTCGGGTACTTATCCATCATCATGCAATGATAAGGGTCGTGACCTGGTTTCTTGCATATTTCTCACCATTATCCTCCCTGTGGTAGAAGGTTTGGCATGACAATCACCATATACTGCACAAATGTTGGAAATTCATTCTTATGGTGTCCTTTCGTCATGCATGTGGTACACCAAATGACTTCTTGTTTTTCCTTGTTCTTATTTTGGTTCAACTGAAATGTTATATTCTTAAAATACTCCTTCAATTCTTAAATAGCAGGGCCCACCTGCTGGTATTGTTTCTCTTCCAGCTGGAAGGATTCCTGTAGAGACTCGACATGTGTCTGAAACTTTTTTTGTCGTGAGGTATATTTTAGGTGTGGGAGTAGTGAGTTGGAAAACAGGTGTCGGTGATCCATCTTGGTCATAAGGTATTTAACTTCCCCTTTAGTCGCTTAAATCTCTGGTCAATATCCCATGCAGACTCTCCTAGTTTCTATCTTATCTCGATCATCTTGTTCATGTATTGATCTTCTGAGCTCGACTTTTGGAACTCATTAATTAATAGCTTCTTAATGTCTACCAGTGTCCTTGTTGTCCCAGGTGTTCGCATTCAAACGGTCACCAGGTGAGCAAATAGAGAGCGCTTGCATACCCTGTTGGGTTTAGCAGGGCAGAACAGTTGTGGCAGCATAGGGTTAAAGAAACAAAACAAACTACAATCTAACATGAACTGTAAACAAATAAAACTGTGAAAATAAACAACAAACATCAAACATTAAACACAAAACACAGGTGTCACCAATGGTTTCAGGCAGGTGTATTGATTGAAACTGGAGCACGCTGAAGGAAGAGACCAGAGGTTCCTTCTCCCTCCAATGGAAGGCTCTTTGGGGCCCTCACACAGTTTGCTTTCCTTACAAATGAGAAGAACTGAGCAGTGAAAGAACTCTCAGTGATGCAGCTGATGGGTTGTTGATAAAGGAGGAGCCCTTAAACCATCTGAACAACATAACGTTGCTTAGAATTCCTTTCCAAAACAGTGTATCCTCACGGCTTTTTATAGCAACTCCTCGGGCGGTCACGTAACCTTCTCAAAGTGTGAACAGGGACCCTTTTAGGGTTTACTTAGGTCATTAACTCGTCGATTTTGCAGATCCGGATCTGATTTGATAGTCAAATCAACTTGGGAGCCGGTCCGTAAGCGGTTAGGAGGCCGACCTATTCAATTAATGCGTCGTATTAGCAGATGCGCGGGTTTTGGTGTGGACAAACGCGCGTCGAGCACGCATGCACGAATAACACATTTTTATACCGCGCATGCGCGGGCGCACCACACTGCTGTAAAGCGCCCTTCAATTTTTGGTTACTTTGTATAGTTTTTGGCCCTTCTGGAGTGCTGTGAAATTAATTCAGTGCCATGAATGACTTTACTACTGTTTTGATGATGCAGAGTTCTTTTCGCCATGTGCAGACGAAATTTCAGTGATAACAGATGCCCCCTGATGGATGAGGTTAGGAGCATACGTATAGCCGAAATCCATCAATGTTTCTTCTACTGCGAATGTTGTTGTAAGGGAAAGCAAGAGTGGGACCATTCAGAGTGATCCGTTGGAGGAAAAAGGAACCGGTATCTCGACCTTCTGAGAGACGTGCAGAAAAAATATACAACTGTGTACAAACGAGGCAGGCATGCCCCATGCTCGTGTAATGTAACTCTGAAAAAATATGACGGAAGTGTTGGTGTAGACAACTGCAGCACCCTCGGGGGCGGTAAATGATAAAGGCAGAAGACAATTCTGCAATGGAACATACTCTAAATAACAGGCAATGATCACTATAATAAGCAGTGACAATGATGTGGGCATTGATGGCCCTACCAAGTTCAGAGGTCTTCGGCAAATGATAAAAAGAACTGCAATAGTCGCAAAGTAAGACCCACCATAACATGAGAGAGTTTTGGTGTCGAATGTTATGGGGGCCAACGACAGCAGGGAGCAATGTTGTTTCACCCTGTGCCATCCGAGATCTCTCATTAAAATAGAGAATGAGAATCAAGATATTGTCGCCCTTCTGGAAAAGTGTGCTGATGTCGACAAAAGGGGGACGCAACTCCCAGAAGCAAAAGGGTGCTCCGTGGAATCTACTGAGGTGAGGAAGTGGCAGAGGTACATGGACGAAGTCAAGAAGTGGGATGACTCAAGACTGCCCTTGGTTGGAGGATATATAAGAGAAACAGTGGCCGCAACCGTGTGACAAGGTCGAGTGTCAGGGGGACGACAAGACCGATGCTAAGTTGTGCCAAAGGCGGGATAAGGTGAACAAATTCAGAGGGTAGAGGTAACTGACCTGTGGGGTACTCTGAAGATATGGATGATGCCGGCAAGGGTAAATGATAAGTACTGCTCCAATCCAAGGGTGACATGGGTTGCGTGTCGCCAAAAGAAAGCAAGTCGCCAACGGTGACGATAAAGGATGTAATGACTGAAGGTAAAGGTGTTTGTACAATAAATAATAAATAATAAATAATTTTTGGGGATAAATGTACAAATACAGAAACGGGTGCCCCAGTGTGAAATGCATGCCCCAGGGAGGGCCGAATTGTCTTTGAGAAACTGATGAAGGGTGGGGGCCCCATTGGTGGGTTTCTGTATGAGGTAAGTGAAATGGAGATAGGTTCGCAGATGGGCAAACTGATGGTGGATGAAATGGTGGGTTCATGATCCTGCGGAGGTACAGGTAAAAAAGAACGTAACCATAAAGTGATGACCTGGGAGTCCATATGGGAAGCTAGCAAAATGAGGAGAAGAAGTATGTGGTTGATTCGCAACATGATGTAAGACTACCGGGACTCCCATCCCTAAAGGGTGATGAAGAACAGCATGAGTGT
>ML779634.1:775858-788884 GCA_009831015.1 Picea engelmannii | reverse complement strand
CTTCTCCCTCCAACGGAAGGCTCTTTGGGGCCCTCACACAGTTTTCTTTCCTTACAAATGAGAAGAACTGAGCAGTGAAAGAACTCTCGGTGATGCAGCTGATGGGTTGTTGATAAAGGAGGAGCCCTTAAACCATCTGAACATCATAACGTTTCTTAGAATTCCTTGCCAAAATAGTGTATCCTCACGGCTTTTTATAGCAACTCCTCAAGCGGTCACGTAACCTTCTCAAAGTGTGAACAGGGACCCTTTTAGGGTTTACTTAGGTCATTAACTCGCCGATTTTGCAGATCCGGATCTGATTTGATAGTCAAATCAACTTGGGAGCCGGTCCGTAAGCGGTTAGGAGGCCGACCTATTCAATTAATGCGTCGTATTAGCAGATGCACGGGTTTTGGTGTGGATAGACGTGCATCGAGCATGCATGCATGAATAACACGTTTTTATACCGCGCATGCACGCGCGCACCACACTGCTGTAAAACGCCCTTCAATTTTTGGTTACTTTGTATAGTTTTTGGCCCTTCTGGAGTGCTGTGAAATTAATTCAGTGCCATGAATGACTTTACTGCTATTTTGATGATGCGGAGTTCTTGTCGCCATGTTCAAATGAAATTTCAGTGATAACACCAAGGGAATTGTTCATGTCTAGACTTATGTACTACTCTAGTGCACAGCCTCTTAGCATGATCACTAGCTATGCAAGTTTGCTATCTTCATCAGTGATCTATTTTTCCTCCCAGATCTTTACACAAATGAACAAATGCTTCTCAGGATATTCCGTTGCTTCACCTCGAAATTCTAGTAATATGATAGTGGGATCATGTCCTACCATTTGAAATACTAAACTTCTACCTCCACCACGTTGTGTAGATACTTGACTAGTACTACTTGAACTAGCTCCTCTAGTTTTTACTCCTACGGTATATGTACTTATTTCTGTTGGAATTCTTCTGAATTTTGGTTGTCTAAATGGTGGTGTTATCTTTGGTCTATTGGTCACAGATGGGTTTATGGGTTCCACACTGACATTAATATGGAAAGGATGGCTATCTTTGCCTCCAATTATTGGGCCTCTTGTTTTCCTCTCATAGGTTGCGCACAATATTTCCTCAATCTGCTCAACAGCCTGAAGATCCTCTACCTCTTCCTCATCACTTTCGAAGCCTTCCCTCATGGCTATGGCTCTCTTCTTGGTATTCACCTTGTATTGGTAGGGTACTCTTCTATGCATCATTCCTGATGATGCCAAGATCCACTTAAGCTGGTCATCATCCATCAATATCGGGTCCAAAAACTCCTCCTCCTTCTTTCCTTTATCCTCACCTTCTTCCATTTATCCTCTCTCTGTCAGTGCTTCCCCCCTTCCCCCATGTACGTAGGGAAGTATAGATGTTTGATTCCATTTTCATTACACCTTTTTTATATAGAAGTATTTTAATAGAATCATACAGTGATCGAATGTACCTTCCTCGGGGCCCACGTAGAAATTCTCACTTTGTTGGATTGTATGACTTTTTTGTGTCGATTGCAAACTTTGTGATGAAGCCTGCCACAATACTGTCAAGCCAAAAATCAACTGTGTGGTTGAATTTTTTGTTCACTTGTTGTAACTGCTCAACCTGTACTGGGGTCCAATCTAGTTGTCGGATCCGGTCATCACGTGGTTATATTTCAACTATAGTATCCACTCCTGCAGTAGGTGGGGAAAATCACAGAAAAATACTTCGTGTAAATCAATAAACACATATCTATCCAGATATTGGCGAGGTGTGATGCTAGGGTTTCTATTGTCTTTCTGGGAAAACCCTAGCTCTGTGGTTCTCAACCAGCCTTTGATTTCTTCTTTCGTGGGGTTCCACTATCTCAACATTCCCTTCTAATGGCTCAGTGGTCGTCTGGTTACACTCATTATTTTCTCATGCATTCTATCTCATCTACTTAGTCCTCTCTTGTTCCTCTTAACATGACAACAAAACCATTTGTTGGTCTCTTATTGAACTGTCCTCTTCCTACTATATTCATTGTTGACCCAGGTTTCATATCTTCAAGGTTACCAACAAAGCCTAAAACTATTAGCCCCTCTGGTAAACCAGAAGGCAACATGGTACATAGAAGGCACTGCACAGTCTCACCCAAGATAACTTTAAATGGGTGGCTGCAAGACTCAGGTGTTTACAGCCTAGGATTGAGTATGAGATATGGGGTTTCTATTCTGAACCATTTATTATAACTTGTGTTACAAACTACTGTTCTTCTCTTTTATATTTTGACCTTCGTGGCATCTATTCTTGAAATCCCAACAACCATTAACCAATAAATATAATAAATCATTCATTCATTACACACAGTGTTTAACTACTAAAAGTATGACACAAATATGCATGTATTCATCACATTACACAGGTATTACCGTGGTTCACCCCCTCCTGGGCTACGTCCACAAAGATTTGCCTCTTGGATCTTTTATTATGGTATTTCTACAATTGTCACGCTGCACGCTTACATCTCTCCTCAAATGGGTAAGATCTATATGAGGCCAACTAGATCACACTAGGCTCGACCTACAATCTAATCCTCAAGATCTACCTTCCCTCCTCCATTCTAGTTCAGTCGCTTTACAAAAATAGTCCATCTAATAAAAAACATTACATACCATATCAACCTCTACAAAAGTAGCAAACCAAACCTCACTATGATACCTGTGTATCTATCTTTATATCTATTGGGATCTTCATCCATTTACACAAAACCTTAAAAAAACCATAACCCTACTGTCATTAGGTCTTCCTTCTCTGCATGCATGCATTTATTCCTTCCAGTTGTCGCATGATTCTTGCATGCACGCGTGCTATGCTTCCTGCTAGTTGTCTCTTTCCTCTTGCACACTTTCTTTCCCACAATTTCTCTTCCAGCTGTCATTCTTCTTTGTGCACACTTTATTTCCCACTTCGACCTGCTGACAAGAATGTCCATATCTCTGTCTCACTGCATTACATAGAAAAACCACTTCATCACTAGTGCTTAGCCACTACGATCATGTTCACCTGTGCTCATCCACAGACATGTCCACTCAATATATCTTATTTACCACTTCATTATGCAACATATTCATCAGGAGTTTCTCATCAACTCTTATACTCAGAGGAGGCTAATACATCATCTTCATTTCTTTTCTAGTGACAATGCACCCAACATTTTGGGATTTCACATGTTCACCTTGTGCTTAGCCACAAGCATGTCCAAATCTGCAGATAGCCTTTATCACTACATTACACAAGAGAATCATCTGGTGCTCTTCTCAACTCTATAAATGGAGGAGGTCATCTCTACGTTCCAACTTTGTCTTAGATAGGAACCACACACCCTTCTCATGGGATTTATCTCAGGTTTGTAAGCTGGAGAAAGTCTCACATAGATGCAATGGTCAGCATCTCACAGGTTTGTAAGCTAGAGAATGTCACACAGAGCTACAATCATCAACACTCCCTCTCAGCTAGGGAAGCACTCTTCATCATTCCAAGTCTCACATAGATGTACTTTGAAATTTGTCTTGGCTGTAGTCATAAACAATCCCTCTCAACTTAGGGAGGTATTCCTCACCAAGTTAATTTGGTGAATATGTCTTCAATCTGCTCATGTGTAAGAAGGTAATGCATGTGTACTATTTTCCTATGCATCATATCTCTGATATAAATATGTTTCATCTCATCGTGTTTCTATCCATCAGGAAACAGTGGGTTCTCAAAGAGATTTACACACGGATCTTGGTTATCATCATAGGATCCATCTCATGGTCAAGTAAATCTGTCAAAATATTGTGAAGCCATATAGCTTCTCATATTTGATGCTATATACTCTTCTTTTGTGGTACTCAAGGACACAGAGTTTTTTTTCCTGCTGCATCAGGAAATCATGGCAAATTTCATGGTAAGACAGCAACCGGATGTGCTCTTCTAGTCCACTGTACTCTCTATTCAATCTATATTGGCATATCCTACAAATTCAAGTTCACACTGGAGGCATATCTCAGGCCATATCCAATTGTGCCTCATACATATCTCAATACATGTTTTGTTGTTTTCCAGTGAATCTGTCTTGGTTGACTAATGGAATGACTAAGTACATTCACTACATAACATGAATCAACTATGGTTTTAACCAAATACATTAGTGATCCAATCAACTATGGATCAATCTCGTCTGAATCATCTTTATTTATTTTCTTCAAATCCATCACCGTGGATTTTCATTTTTTCATACTGAGCTTCTTTAATATTCCCACTCTATATTTTCCTTGACTTGGGAAAATATTATCAGTCCTCTGTCATACTTCTTGTTCCAAGAAGTAGTGCATCATACTCATGTCCTTCATCTCTAAATCATAAGTCAAAGCTTACTTGTATCCAACAACAAGTCTTTCTGAATAAGTCATCAAAATCAGGGTCTCGTCACCAACACTATAATAATATAGGTTTGGATCAACAACACTCTTGTTGAAACCCAAAATCATCAAGAATCCATCCATATAATATATATTCCAACTCATGGATGGTAGTACATATGGAAGTGTATCAGGATTAATGTATCAAGTGTCACATCATAGACAACTCCCTCTCTTTGTGAGAATCCTCTGACGACAAGTCTTGTTTTGTATTTCTCGATACTTCTGTCAGATTTTGTTAATCCCAAATAGGCATTTTATGGCCTACTGTAAAGTTCTTGGGAATATCAATTGGATCAACTGTATCAATGGCAGTCTCCCTCTAAACAACTAGGAGGGAGAAGGTATTTGTCTTTTCTTTCTTCTCAATTAGTTTTGACTCCCTCTGAGTCAAGTGACTCCCTCTGAAATCTTGAAGGAAAAACATCTTCATTTTTTGTTAGCCTGCCTGGATCAAGGAAACAAATGAAATGAAACAGGACAATAATATCTCCTAGAGGAGATTCATGATTACATCTCTAGAATAAATAAAAATTAAGGATTGTTGTCGCAACTACAACACCTACTTGTAATGTAGAAAGATAATCAAACAATCAAACCTGAGGTTTTTACTTCTAGTGTGTTTTTCTTCTGAATGCACTAAGATTTATTTGGGTTCATGATTTCCACCATGGGTTTCTTCCTCCTCCAAATACCCTTATGATAATGATGCAAATAACATATATATACAATTGCATACTTGAGGGTGCTTGATATGATTTCTTCAATGGCACCTGGCTGATTTATGTCCTTTCGCATCGAAGGTAGTCACAATGTCACCTTTTTGTGTCACCCACAATAGGTATTACTTTGAAGTCTTATATTCTAGTAACTTGAAGTTGCTTGATTCATCAAGCTTCTCTTCCATAATTTTGTCACTTCACATCGAATCTACTTTTATTTTATTCCATATAAAGTGAATTTGAAAAACAGTCTACATATGTTTTGGTAGAAACATCGAAAGTGTAGAGAGGAATGGAATAAATTAGTGTGGCACTAGAGCCAATGTTTACGATGGAACCCTTCCTCCTTTTCAACATTCCAGGAAGCACAGTGTGGATTATTCTAGTAGTATTTTCTACATTTACTGCTATGAGATTCTTGATAAGATGGGAATCAACTTTATGAAAGAACCTAGCATAGCGGTAGCAAACCCCAACATTGTTTATCAAAATTCCAACATCCAAGTCATTAATGGACTCATCTACTCTACTCATATCTTTTATCAGATCTCCACTAAAATCCACCACAACACTTTTCACTTGGGTTTTGTAGTTGTCATGTATTTCATTTGTAAGGTCCTTAAGCTTGGAATGATTTCTTCAAACCAACATCAATCTGATTCAAGTTTATCCTATGACTAGCTAACTAAATGGAATATTTCATCCCAATCCCATCTGTTTATGCTCTGTGCTAAATCTGAGGATCCCTTCCAAAAGATCCAACCTAGTGAGGAAGATTGTGTAACTATCAAATCCTTGATCCCATTTTATGAAGAATAAGAAATGGAAGAAGAGATGATTTCTGCATATTTATGGTGTAGTCCCATCATGATTTGTTGTGTTTTATTTTAGCTATCTGTAACATCCCGCTCTTGTGCACACTGAGAGAAATTATTATTTGAGGACACTTGTGTGCAAGTGATACGGATTTTTAGACTATTGGTCATTTTGATTATGATTATGAGATACTGTGGATTTGTTGATATGTTATTTTGTTGTATTTTCATAGACAAGTGCTATTGACTGGGTTCTCCTGAGTGTGCAGGACTCTGGAAATTAAGGATGCAGAGGCATCGATGAAACCCCTTGGACTCTAGATCGAGTCAGGGAGTGGACTGTTGGGGTTTGAATGTTATTGATGTGACATATGTAAATATGATTAGATGTTACGATGATTGATTATTATTGCTGACATGATTCGTTGATGGATACAGGATGACGATAGATTGCCAACCAGACTCACATTTGGAGTAGAGGGGTCATGCATGACAACTAGAGACTTTGAAGGAGAGGCATGGCAGCAGTCCTGCCACATCCTACTAGCACTCCCACCATGGATCAAAATGTAGGTTAATGATTACCTAGTTTGAGAAGACCCACGATGTCATGAGGGATGACTGTGATAGTCGTTAATGATGATTCTAAGGAGCATGCAATAAGGAAGGGGCCTTATTCCTTAGAGGCCCTTATTCTCCCACAAGATCACCTGGCAGATTATTGACTCCAAAGGTTTGACATCTACTAAATTCAGTCAAGAGGCGAGTGGCACCCTTGGAGCACGTAGTGCGTCTTGAAGGGGACACCACACAAAGAAAACAAAAAGAGATGAGTGGCACCCTTGGAGAATGTAGTGCATCTTGAAGGGAACATATCACAAAGAAAATGAAAGGAGGTGAGTGGTACCCTTGGAGCAGGTAGTGTGTCTTGAAGGGCACATCGCGATTTTAACTATGATAAGTTAATAAACCTAGTGCCTAGAAAATTGTGCCTCCTTAGGACCTGGTCGGCCTTTAAATGAATGGTGTGATAAGTAAATTTTAATAATAACTTTCTCCCTTAAAAACATTGTCGCCCAACCTAGTGAAAATAAAATCTAGGTCTAAGTAGAACATGTGGATAAAGAAAAACTAAATAAACATGTAACAAGAAGGGGGGTAATAAATTCAAACTTAATTATTAAAGAAAAAAAATAAAAATTATAATGGAGGATTAAATGGATTTTGGTTAAAAGGAAAAAGGGTAAATGGTTGTTTTGATCTACACTTGCTAAATTGATTTTTTTAGTTAAAAAGGAAAAAGGGGGAAACTTAAAAGAAAAAGGGAAACTTAAAGAAAAGGGGAAACTTAAAGAAAAAGTTGAATGTCTAACTTAGTAAGTAATATTTCTTTCGGAACTTTCTATTTATGAACTCAACTAGGAATTAAGTAAGGCATAAGTCATTTAAGAATTGTAAGGGAATTTTGGGACAGCGAGGAGCGTTTTTAGGAATGCTTTAGGTGGGTGAGGGAAATAGGAATAATTAATTAATTAATAAAATTGATTTTCTGGTGCAACTAGGGGATCCGAAAACATGTGTACGAGTGAGGTTTTTCCTAATTAAATAAATGAAAAAGGAATCTAATGAGAATTTTGGGAAACTAATTACTTGAAAACTCTATAAAAAGGATGGCGGAGGAGGAGTGTGGATCACATTTGGCTTGCATAACGTTATGCTGCTGAAATTTTATCTTGAATGAACTTTATCTTGTGGGAGTTGGGATACCCAACTCAGATAACAAGAGGTAGCTCGACCTTGTGAGGCGAGCTAGGTGCTAGCATTCCCTCATATTGTGTGCGTTTCCCCTTTGCGTCTTGGGGGTGTTAGCACAAGACGTTTTGAGAAAGTTTGAGGTTTTTTCCTTAGGAAATAACGCCTTGGTGAAAAATGAAGGAAAGGGATATTAATGCGACCCACATTATGTTTTTATCCTAAGTGATTGGGAGATTTGATACTTTGGCGTGTTGTGTCTAAAGAGCATGCAAATTTCAATGGTTGAGTGAGGCATGCTTAGATCTACGGTCAGGAGTAGATATCATACACCCCCAGCCTTTCTTCCTTTAATGGTGGCGGGGGGTTTGAGTTGGTGGTTTTCTAGCATGGGCCACCCACGATGTGTCACCTCTATAGCAACTCGGACCCCCCTCACTCTTTCCTGCTTACCGCCTAGCCCCCCATCCGAGATAACCTTCAGACCACCTCCCAATACTGCTTGTGCTCCTACTAACATAAGTCCTTCACTCACACTACCACACGCCTTTTCCTTTTATTCTTTTATTTATCTCCCTCACCTCCTGACACATGTTCCACTTAGGCTCCCTTTCACCTCCATTATTATTGTTAGTGATAAAAAATGCACTGGTATTTTGAGAGCATTTTTATCTCGGAAAAATCCCCGGTTCACTCATTTAGCTTTTTAACCTTCGGTTACTATTTTAAAATTTTGATTTCTTTATCAGTTCTCATTGATTATCATTGCTCCAAACCTTTGTGACTCTATCCTTGACTTTCATATCACAACACACATTGTTAGTATTGCCTAAGTCCTAGTTTTTATGCTACCTTAGATTTGTAATTGTTATTTTTATTAAAATAAAATGACAAATGGTGTGTACCTTAAAGCGCCTAAGTATAAAGTTTCCAAAAAGCCATAACTCAAGATAAAACACCAAGTCTTCATATGGTGTGCATTTAACTCAATGCCATAATTCAGTTACAAGACGACATACAAGTCGACACACAATACATGATCCAAGCCATGAGTCATGTTATGTGTCGACACATAAAGAAAGCTAAAGTCATTTGATCAAGTTACAAGCCAATTCAACCTAAATTAATCCCACATGTCAAGGCTAAATACAAGCACTGAACAACTCAAGTCATGGTAAGGAGTCACGGGAGGAAAATGCATGTATTTACATGCAAATCTCACAAGTGTCGATTGAGTGAATCAAACCATCTGTCAGGTCAAGTCACATGTTGATATGTCAAAGCCATACGCACCGAGCAGATAAAGGAGATATTCAGTTGTTTGTAGAGATCAAAAGGTGTATCTTTAATGGTAGACTAGTGCCAAGTCACAAGAAGAATACATGAACATGTTTGGAATTCTGCAGAGTTGAGAGATGATGCGTTACAAGAGATAGGGAATTTGTTGGAGGTATGACATCCCAATACAGGTTCAATGACGATGCTATGCATCGAACTTTAGGGGAGCGTTTTCTTGTTTCTCTTATTATCAAACTGTCCTTTCATCTGTATTTCCTAATGTTCAGCCAGGTGCTCTTCATTTTACATCTAAAGACCCAAAATAAATAGTCAGTGTAGCATATGGAAATGAAAAAGGAAAATTGGTAAAAGATGAGAAGATCTCTGCCATGTTTCAATCTGATAGGCTAGAATATCCAAGACACAACACTAGTTTCTCACCAAGTAAAACAAATTTGGATTGTCATGAATTTCACCATTCAAAGGCTAGGAGGCCATCTACTAAAACAGGATCAACTTTCCAGAGGTGTCTTATATCATCTCATGAAAGAGAAGCTAAATTAGATTGCAATGACCATGTGAAGTTGAAAATATCTACAGCGGTGGATGCACTCCACTGGGTGGAAAAATTTGGTGACGGTTGGAAAATTGAATGTACATTGGACAAAAATAAATTGTTAGTGAAGGAGAACACTAAGCTGAACAGATAGCTCAAACTCCTAAGACGTAAGGTGAAAGAGACTCAGACTCCAACTCTCAAGCACTGAGGGTTAGAAACCCTAACAGAATTGGATACTTCCTTAGAGAAGGAAACAAAGCCTCCTACATAGCAGATTGAAGTTTTCATCCCTGTATAAGGAGGAGCAGCATCACCAAAGAGACCTTGAACACTCATCAAAGTAGCAAGGTATTCCAATTTTACAATTTTGAAATTTTGGTGAAAGCTAATCTTTCGGTGGTTTAGGCGAATAGGATGACTGTTCATTAACCGCCGAAAGAAGATATTTTTGGTGGTTAATACACCCAGAATTCCTCTGTGTTAACCACCGAAACCTGTCATTACACAGAAAAGGTGAAATTTTGCCCAGATCGAAGTTTTACTAATCCAAATCTCTTGAAAACTCTTTTAATGGATAGATGTTGAATTATAGAGTTAGATCTATGTTGGCAAATGTTTCACAGGTAGCGTATGCTTGTCATTGATGGAAATTAGAAAAGTGATGATGGCTTGAGTACAACAACAATGATCAGCAATGCAGTGATATTCAGGAAGATAAGTTCAGGTTGATCGAATGATCGAAGGCCCGTAAAGCTTGAGAATCATTTCTGATCGTTGGATCCATTCAAAATTCCTGAAAGAACGAGAGCCGTCATATCTGAATAGAGACAAGAAGAGCGCACTAAAAAGGAGGACAGATCTCAGACATTAGATCCAAGCGTAGGACCCGACCACCATTGGATCGAGGAGAACCTGCATGATCGTTAAAGAACAAGGAGAAGCAGGCGTAATCGCGATATGCGAAATTACGACTTAATCTGAGTCATCAGATCGAGGTTGATCTGGACCATTGATTCCAGCCAATGGAGAGGCATCGGGGATCGATATTTGGACATGAAAAAGAATTTTGACATCAAGAATCCTGATTTCACGATATGCAATATCGGGATTCAATCGCAGCCATTGAATCGAGAATGAGATCTGGACCATTGATCCTATGCATGGAGAATCGGGGATCGGGACTTTGAAATGACAAAATCATTTGACCTCAAGAACCCTGATTTCGCGATGTGTGAAATCCTAACTGAACCTGAACCGTCTGATCAAGATGTGATCTAGACCTTCGACCCAACTCATGACAGCAGACCACGTCAACTAGGGACACGTGGCACAATCAGGTAATGACAAGTGTCAGACTGATTCAACATTTCAGGCACATGTAAGTCATGGATCAGAGTGACATGTGGCAGTATTCAACACGTTTCAATCCACTTGTGATGTCAGCAGATGGACACCATATCGGAGTTTTGCGGATCGTGACTTGGAGAGTCGAGATGATTCATCTCCAAATTCACGAGATGCGAGATCGCGATTTAATCATGGTCCATTGGATCAAGAGGACACATGGTGAAAGATCATCATGTCGCTGACTAGAAAGTCAAAGGAACAACGAGATGTGAGATAGCGATTTAATCGTGGACCGTTGGATCAAGAGGACGTGTGGCAAAAGATCAGAGCACCATAAAGCTCCATCTTGGAGTTTCGCCTATCGCAACTTGGAGTTACGAGCACCTCCATCTAAGGATCAACGAGATGTGAGATCACAATAAGATCCTAACCATCAATACACCAAAAGATGTGGACCATTGATCAAACTCCACCTCGGAGTTTCGCGAATCGCGAATTTAAGAGGCAAAGAACACAATGCAACAATTCGCGATATGCGAAATCGTGATTGAATCTGAACTGTCAGATCAAGATCAGATTTGGGTTGTTGATGTAACTCCATCTCGGAGTCTCGGCTATCGTGACTTGGAGTGATGAGACCCTTCATCACAAAAACTGCAAGATGTGAATTCACAATGAGATCTGGACCGTAGAATCATCAAGATCGTGGACCGTTGATCTCAGCTCCATCTCGACGTTTCGCCTATCATGACTTGGAGTGACGAGAATCTCCAATGAAGGAACAATGAGATATGAGATCATGATGAGATCAGGACCGTTGATTCATCAAGATCATGAACCATCGATCAAGGTATATGAAGATCAAAAGTTCAAAGCGCCTATTACCACAGCCTGTGGTCACCGTGTGTGATCGATAGAGAAGACGAAGAGTCTCAACTGCCAGAGAGGTTGAGGAATCTCAACATAACATCCAGTAATGTTGAACGCATGGGGTGAACCACTAGAGAAGATGAAGAGTCACGATGATGATCAGATAGAGCACTCGACAGGTGGAGGATAACAACGCAGAGTCTGCATGCAGAGGCATGGTGAACATTGCATGCACAAGGTGCACAGAAGCTATAAATACACGGTACAAAGAAGAGATGGTTGTGGCTATTATTGTTCGAGTGATGGTAGTTGTTGATGTGGAAAGTGATTCATGTGTGAAGAAGGAAGATAGTGCAGCAGCTGAATTGAACTGAAGAGGAGCTGTGCAGTGAATGGACATGGCACATAGAGGATAAAACGCAGAAGAACAGATAGCGCAAGTGAGATGTGCAGAAAGGCAGTGTGGCAGAAAGAGTAACGAGATGTAGCAGAACAGTGATAAGTCTGGTAAGCCATTGTTGAACATTATATCAATGTAATAAGTTTCATAAGCAAAGATTTATATTTCAGGGTGGTTGGGAGGTGCTAGGGACGATTGTTGTCCTCATAGGTTCAAGTGGGTGCTTGAACACAGGGAGTTGGTGCTTCCCTCTAGTTGGTGCTAGAGAAACCAGGGGGTCGGTGCTTCCTTCTAGTTGGTGCTAGAGAAAACAGAGAATTGGTGCTCTCAACGAGTTTCATCTTGCTAAACAGAGGTTGTAGCCTCATTATGAGTTGGTGCTCATATGTATGATAATGTAAAGAATGTAATTATTACTTATCATATAAAGAAAAAGAGGTTTTTACCTTGTATTGGTTTCCTCGGAAAATATTTGTCTCTGTGTTTCACATATATGTGACTGATGCTAAATGTGTCTGTGTTTATTTCTCTGCATTATTGTGATCATCATTCAGTGTTTCTGCAAAGAGTTTTAAAAGAAGCATAATTGTTTAAGCTCAGTAACAATTGATTCACCCCCCCCCCCTCTCAGTTGTCCAACAATTGGTATCAGAGCCGGCCCCTTTTATCTAAGGGTAGATCCTAGAGCTTAAACATGTCAAGCCATGAAGGAAATTCAACCAATAAGGCCCCTTTGTTCAATGGAACAAACTTTACCTTTTGGAAAGTTAGAATGAGAACCTACATAATGGCTTTAGGTGCAGATGTATGGGATGTGGTAGAGACTGGTTATGTAAAGCC
>ML779634.1:740530-758332 GCA_009831015.1 Picea engelmannii | reverse complement strand
CACTGGTACAATGGTTTGCTTCTGCCATGGAGTCTGAATTTGAAATGTCTATGATAGGAGAACTGTCATTTTTCCTTGGTCTACAAATTACTCAGAGGCCTGATGGGATCTTCATTTCTCAAGGAAAATATTTAAGAGAAATGATAAAAAGGTTTCAAATGGAAGATTCTAAACCTATGGGTACACCTATGGTAATTGGATGTAAATTAAGCAAGGATGATGATTCACCTGATGTTGATCAAAGCTCATATCGATCAATGATAGGAAGCCTGTTGTACATCACAACATCTCGCCCAGACATAATGCATGCTATAGGAATGGTAGGAAGATATCAGGTTGCACCTAAACATAGTCATTTAGAAGTTGTCAAAAGGATATTCAGGTACTTAAAAGAAACAATGACTTATGGTCTGTGGTATCCCAGAAATCAAGGTCTTCAATTGACTGCTTATTCATATGCAGATTGGGAAAATTGTGTTGATGAGAGAAAAAACACCAGTGGAGGAGCATTCTTCCTGGGTAACTCCTTAGTATCCTGGCTTAGTAAAAATCAAGGTTCCATTTCTTTATCAACCATAGAGGTAGATTACATTTTTGCTGCTACATGTTGCACACAGGTATTATGGATGATTCAGACACTTGCAGACTTGGAGGTAAAATATACTGCACCGATCCCAATTCATTGTGATAACACGAGTGCCATCAGTGTGTCTAAAAATCCTGTCTTCCACTCTAAGACAAAACATATTCCCATAAAATATCATTTTCTGAGAGAGCAGGTCACCAATCAGATTGTTCAGGTCCATTACATTCCCACTACAGAACATATTGCAGACATATTTACTAAGCCCCTATCCAAGACACCGTTTGAATATCTTAGACAGAAGCTAGGTGTCATTTCGTTTCACACCTAAAAGAGTCCATCTTGTTAGGGAGATATTTGTATTGTTTGAATATCTAATGCCTCCTAAAATTACTTCAATAGCTCAGGGGGAGCTTGTCTCTTCTTTGACATTGATGTCAAAAGGGGAGAAAAGAATTCAGGTGCCTTAGTTGCCATCAATGCCAAAGGGGGAGATTGTTGGCAAATGTTTCACAGGCAGCGTATGCTTGTCATTGATGGCAAGTACAGAAGTGATGATGGCTTGAGTACAGCAGCAATGATCAGCAGCACTGTGATATTCAAGAAGATAAGTTCAGGTTGATCGAATGATCAAAGGACCGTAAAGCTTGAGAAGCATTTTTGATCGTTGGATCCATTCAAAATTCCCGAAAGAACGAGAGTCGTTAGATCTGAATGAAGACAAGAAGAGCGCACTGAAAAGGAGGAAAAATCTCAGACGTTAGATCCAAGTGCAGGACCCGACCACCATTGGATCGAGGAGAACCTGCACGATCGTTAAAGAACAAGGAGAAGCAGGCATAATCGCGATATGCGAAATCGCGACTTAATCTGAGCCGTCAGATCGAGGTTGATCTGGACCATTGATTCCAGCCAATGGAGAGGCATCGGGGATTGAGAGTTGGACATGACAAAGAATTTCGACATCAAGAATCCTGATTTTGCGATATGCGATATCGCGATTCAATCGCAGCCATTGAATCGAGAATGAGATCTGGACTGTTGATCCTCTGCATGGAGAATTGGGGATCAGGACTTTGAAATGAAGAAATCATTTGACCTCAAGAACCCTGATTTCGCGATGTGATCTAAACCGTCGACCCAACTCATGACAGTAGACCACGTCAGCTAGGGACACGTGGCACAATCAGGTAATGACAAGTGTGAGACTAATTCAACATTTCAGGCACATGTAAGTCATGAATCAGAGTGACACATGGAAATATTCAACATGTGTCAATCCACTTGTGACGTCAGGAGATGGAAACCATATCGTAGTTTCACGGATCACGACTTGGAGAGTCGAGATGATTCATCTCCAGATTCACGAGATGCGAGATCGTGATTTAATTGTGGTCCATTGGATCAAGAGGACACATGGTGAAAGATCATCATGTCACTAACTGGAAATTCAAAGGAACAACGAGATGCGAGATAGAGATTTAATCGTGGACCATTGGATCAAGAGGACGCGTGGCGAAAGATCAGAGCACCATAAAGCTCCATCTCAGAGTTTCGCCTATCGCAACTTAGAGTTATGAGCACCTCCATCTAAGCATCAGTGAGATGTGAGATCATGATAAGATCCTGACCGTCAATACACCAAAAGATGTGGACCGTTGATCAAAATCCACCTCG
This sequence comes from Picea engelmannii, assembly GCA_009831015.1. Taxonomy (NCBI): domain Eukaryota; kingdom Viridiplantae; phylum Streptophyta; class Pinopsida; order Pinales; family Pinaceae; genus Picea; species Picea engelmannii. The sequence goes on along the minus strand of ML779634.1, from coordinate 756,072 downwards.
GAGTTTCGGGAATCACGAATTCAAGAGGCAAAGAACACAATGCAACAATTCACAATATGCGAAATCGTGATTGAATTTGAACTGTCAGATCAAGATCAGATTTGGGCCATTGGTGTAACTCCATCTCAGAGTCTCGGCTATCATGACTTGGAGTGATGAGACCCTTCATCACAGGAACTGCGAGATGTGAATTCATGATGAGATATAGACCGTAGAATCATCGAGATTGTGGACCGTTGATCTCAGCTCCATCTCAGAGTTTCGCCTATCGTGACTTGGAGTGACGAGAATCTCCAATGAAGGAACAACGAGATGAGAGATCATGATGAGATCAGGACCGTTGATTCCTCAAGATCATGAACCGTCGATCAGGGTAGATGAAGATCAAAAGTTTGAAGCACATGTTACCAAATCCTGTGGTCACCGTGTGTGATCGATAGAGAAGACGAAGAGTCTCAACTGCCAGAGAGGCTGAGGAATCTTAGCATAACATCCAGTAATGTTGAACGCGCGGGGCGAACCACAAAAGAAGCTGAAGAGTCACAATGATGATCAGATAGAGCACTCGAGAGGTGGAGTATTACGATGCAGAGTCTGCATGCAGAGTCATGGCGAACATTGCATGCACAAGGTGCACAGAAGCTATAAATACACGGTACAGAGAATAGATGGTTGTGGCTGTTATTGTTCAAGTGATGGTAGTTGTTGATGTGGAAAGTGATTCATGTGTGAAGAAGGAAGATAGTGTAGCAGCTGAATTGAAATGAAGAGGAACTGTGTAGTGAATGGACATGGCACACAGAGGATAAAACGCAGAAGAAAATACAATGCAAGTGAGATGTGCAGAAAGGCAGTGTGGTAGAAAGAGCAACGAGATGCAGCAAAACAATGATAAATCGGGTAAGCCATTGTTGAACATTATATCACTGTAATAAGTTTCAGAAGCAAAGATTTATATTTTAGGGTGGTTGGGAGGTGCTAGGGAGGACTGTTGTCCTCATAGGTTCAAGTGGGTTCTTGAACACAGGGAGTTGGTGCTTCCTTCTAGTTGGTGCTAGAGAAACCAGTGAGTCGGTGCTTCCTTCTAGTTGGTGCTAGAGAAAACAGAGAGTTGGTGCTCTCAGCGAGTTGCAGCTTGCTAAATAGAGGTTGTAGCCTCATTATGAGTTGGTGCTCATATGTATGATAATGTAAAGAATGTAATTATTACTTATCATATAAAGAAAAAGAGGTTTTTACCCTGTATGGGTTTCCTCAGAAAATATTTGTCTCTGTGTTTCTGATATATATGACTAATGCTAAATGTGCCTGTGTTTATTTCTCTGGATTATTGTGATCATCATTCAGTGTTTCTGCAAAGAGTTTTAAAAGAAGCATAATTGTTTAAGCTCAGTAACAACTGATTCACCCCCCCCCCTCTCAGTTTTCCAACAATCTAAGATCCACTTTTGATATAAAAGGGTTAGAAAAGGTATTCAAGTTGGTTTTGACACCTATTTTGGAGGCAACAAATCAGGGTTTTTTTTCCAAAATTAGCAAATTCAAATTTCATCTTTCTCAAGAGTCATCAAACAGCCTTGGAAGGATTATCTACACTACAAAGGATTATACATAATCTGAAGACCATGAAATGTGGAATTGACCTCATTTTGAGGATCATTCCTTATATTTTGTAAATCAGTTTTGACTTTCTATCTTTAGCATATCTGATCCATTCTTTTAGGATCTGAAAAATGTATTGTAGAGCTATAAAGCTCAAGACATAAAAGGAACTCAGGGGTTCAATCCTGGATACATTTTGGCTCATGTACTTAGACTCTTATCTTGATATGAATCACAGTCTTCTTTTGCTATCAATGTTAGATTTGTTCATGTGTTGCATTACTCTATACTTTGATTCAGTTTATCTCATCTTTTAAGAACTGTCATCTTCTTATTTAGCTCATGAATTTGAATTAAAGGATCCCTTAATATCTTGTATGAACCTGCATGTTAATGTACTTGGTTATCTAGATTAGTGTTCTTCATACCCTATTTCAATTACTCTATCTGATCATTGATTTCTAAAAGCACTGTCTTATTTGAATTCATGATAAGTTGTTCTTCTCGTTAGCTTTTGAGTTATCCCATTGTTCCAAGCATACCAAATTTACCATATTATTGAGTTACCAAGCATCTTTAGCCTACAACCCTAAAGAGTTTCTTGGAGTGATAACAATTATCATCATTTACCCCCTGACCAATCACACCGCTCTACCTCCACATCCTTTCCCCTCGCCAAATCATCTTCAAGCCTTTACGCCTCATCTCCTAGATACTTGTGCTCACACAGTCCCAATCACCACCAAATGCATCCTTCCACATGGACATCGTTCACTCATTGTACCATGATATTTTGCACCAAACACCTTGACAAATTTCCATTATCTTCATCCACATCTGCCTGATATTTTTTCCTGCAATCCCATACTAATCTGAGCTCCCGTATGACATAATAATAAATGCACAGACTGACAGAGAAGACATAGATGAAAAGCCTTGGATGCAATGGCCCGATCATGTCTCTGGTGGTTGAAACTTCACCTCATCTCATAAATGGAAAGCTAGAAAACACTGACCATGGAAGAAGACTATCGGCCCGTAGTACCCCTGCAAGAAGATCTTCCTGCCAACGCATGTCGATCTAAGCTTGCGTTTGACAGAGGAATGCACATTCATTCTGACAGAAGAACTTGTCGACACAAAGATTTGATTGTAGTGGTGAGGTCACACTGTTGGTAGTGGCAAATTATTCTGAGTATAAATAGTTAGTTTTCATATTTTGTTAAGGTCGCCAACTGGTTGAGCAGAGCTCACTATTTTGTAATGTTTTCATGCTAGAATTGTTCTCTTGTTATGTATCAAATTTGAGACTTTCAGATTAATAGAATTCAAACTCCTTCATCTCTCTGTAAAAAACTATGCTAAAACACTCGGGCATGGAGGATCCAGTCGAGGTTTGTTATGTTTTTGTAATGTAGGTTTGATTACAGTGGTATCATGATCAGTTTTAGTTGTCTCCCTTGTTATCTTTTTTCCCTCTTACACTGAATGGATCGAGCATGGAGGATCCAATTGAGATGTTGTAGCTGCATTGTGATGTAAGTTTGCTCATTGTGTTGTTGTGACTATGTTGTTTGGACATATTTCAGTGTCTAAAACCTAAACTTAAGAGTGATATTGAGTCTAATTTTTTCTTCTCCAAGCTGCTTGAGAGCCTAATGCCCATATCAATCTTTTCCACCTTTCCCACTAAGTATTCCATTTTCTCACACTTAAACTCAATTCACTTACTGAAGTTAATATGGCCCTCATTTCCCTGTGCATTTCTTGTCCAATTCTGTGTTGAAATATCATTCATTATTGATTTTTTTCCATTGACCTCCACTCATATAAATCAAACATCCACCCAAAACTCTGATGGGTACTAGGATTATCCTCCTGCAATCTAAGGGTGACTCTTAGTGCTAACATTCTTGGTGCCATTGTCGGGAAACGAATTGAAGACATTTCCCTGGGATAGAACAACAAAGAAATTCTGATTCTGAAGGTGCATCAGAAATCAATACCATTGAATATTGTATTTTTCACCTGACGACTCCACAATCAAAGACTCCGCTGGGGAGGATCCTGTTGATAGAAAGATGACCAGGTATGAGTTTATGAGTTGTCTTCATGGAATATTGTTCTCCTTTATTAGCTCATTTCTCTCTTTCCTTTACATATAAAGAGGATTATCCTCTTCTTTGTCTATTTAGATGATAACAAGCCTTCCTTTATTTATCCATCCTTGGAAGAAGAAGACATACCCTCTTCTTGTGTTGTAGATGTCGAGCTTATGTCTTCACCTGATCCTATTCATAAAAGTGAGATTTGTGCTGGATTTCCTCTTGAAATTGATCACCCTCGTAACTTTGAGGGGGTTGAAAATGATTCAAAGCCTTCTCAGATCTCATTACCGTATGTTATTACTGTTGAACCTTCCCATATTCTTGTTAAATCCCATATTCATCCCACAAGTTTTCAAGATAAGATTAGAAACAATATGTTTAAACCTTTAAGGCTGCCACATCACCTACATCCCCATCCTCTTTATTCCTTTTAGTATCTTCCTCGGTTATCTGGAGAGGATCATGTTACAACTGAGAGGCACTTGGAGGCCTTTAAGAACTTTGTTGACTAGTTTTAGATTATTCATGATGATGTTACCATGAGGTTGTTCTCACAATCTTTGTTTGGATATGTTGTTGTGTGGTTTAAGTGTCTGGGATCCGGTTCTATTAGTTCTTGGATCGAGCTATGAAATTCATTTTTAAAGTGTTGGGGTGAGAACAAGTCCCTTGATCGATACTAGTTTGAGTTTAATGCCTTGAGGAGAGGGGAAGAGGAAGCCTTGGCTGTCTTCAATAGAAGGTTTTATAGTGTTTATCATAGTATGCTTGTGGATATCAGACCCACAAAGACTGCTACCATGGTGTACTATGCCATGACTCAACATTCAAATCTTATCCTTCTCTTGAGAGAAACAAAATATTCATCTTTAAGAAACCTATTTGAAGATATTGAAAAAGTCAAAGAAAACATCAGGGCTAGCAAGGGGGTTCGTATGCAAGCATATCTTGAAAAATTGCATGTACATAAGAAAGATGATTGTCAGTATGTTTCATATTCCAAGCAAGAAGACTGCCAGTATATTTTAGATTGTGAGCAAGAAGACAGTGGGTATGAATTAGATCTGGAACAAAAACAAGTAGGTATGATTCACATTTGGAATCAGATTCTTCAATATTTTCATATTTTTCTATGGATAGGAATGCATATCAATCTTATGATCAGTTTTCAGACCATTTTGAGCATGTAGCAGTGGTTGATTGCATAGATAGCTATATGTTCTTGGCTTATCATAATTATGATGTTGTAAATCCTGTTGTACAATTATCTTATGATCATTCTTATGAAGAAGAGACTGCAACTGTTGATGATCAAGAGCTGGTTTCGAAATAACAAGGAGGTAATTTATTTATAAGAAGAGAGGCATTTGCAAAGGAGAAGGCATAATTATATCACGTGATTCATGATCTTATAGCCATATACATGGAGTCATATGTTTCAGATTTTCTGAAAATTTCAAATTGCATTATTTCACTGATACTCACAAGTGAGTCTGGTTTTATGAAGGATCTAAATGTGCAACTTATCTCCTGTCTAGAGCATATATATGCGAAAATATCACCTAGGATTGGCCAACCTACATCAGTCCTCTATCCACCTATACACTTTATGAATGTCAAACGATAGGTGAGAAATAATGAAAGAAGGGAGGCAATTTCTGAGTAGTTGAGCATGCCTGACTATAAATTTTATGACCCTGTGGGGTTGTATATAGAGATGAGATTTCCAAAAGCATTGGAGCCTACCCAATTATCCATCTTATCATCATTTAGGGGTATTTTTAGTGTTCCATACCATGTTTTCATTATGTTGTCATACTTCCCTTGCCTTTTGTGGAGAATTTGCAGTAAAGAAAAAAATTGTATTACCAGACAGTCTGGGTGGCTATGGTGGAAGTTTGCTTTCACCTAGTGCTTTGTGAAAATCAGTTAGCCTAGGATTGTACATAAATAATATCCTTCAGGAGTAGGTTTGTTTAATGTTTTCTTTTAATTAGAGTAGTATAAGTTGTCAATATGTTGTCTTCAACATGATATATCAGAGCATGACTCCAAAACCCAACACTAAGACACTGAAACTAAAATAGTTATTAGAGCCTCACAGGGAGGTATCTATCCCCCATGGAGCCTATGTTAGAACAATAATGTTTGAGAAAGTTTGAGGTTTTTTCCTTAGGAAATAACCCCTTGCTGAAAAATGAAGGAAAGGGGTCTTAGTGTGACCCGCATTATGTTTTTTTCCTAAGTGCTTGGATGATTTGATACTTTGGCATGTTGTGGCTAAAGAGAACACAAATATAAAGGGTTGAGTGAGGCATGCTAAGATCTATGGTCAACAACAAATATCAGACCCCCCTCGACCTTTCTACCTTTAACGGTGGGGGGGGGGGTGGGTCTGAGTTGGTGGTTTTTTGGCTCGGGCCCCCAATGACGTGTCACCTCTACATCAACTCAGACCCCCCTCGCTCTTTCCCTCTTACTGCCTATGCCCCCCTCTAAGCTAACCGTAATACCACCTCCCAATACCGCTCACACTCCCACTGACATCTGTGCTCCACTCACACTACCGCACACCTTTTCATTTTCCTCTTTTATTTCTCTTCTTCTCACCTCCCGACACATGTTCCACTTACACTCCCTGTCACCTCCACTATTATCTCCATTTACCCGAAGACCAATCACACCGATCTGCCTCCACATCCTTTCCCCTTGCCACATCACCTTCGTGCCTTTACACCTCATCTTTCGAATACTTGCGCTCACACATTCCCAGTCACCAACAACCGAATCCTTCCACATGTCCATTGTTCACTCATTGTACCATGTGATTTTGTGCCAAACACCTCACCAACTCACCATTATCTTCATCCACATTCACCTGACAGTTTTTCCTGCAAGCCCATATTGATCTAAGATCACATCTGATAGAAGAATGAATGCACAGACTGACAGAGAAGACATAGATGGAAAGCCTTGGATGCAGTGGCCTGATCCTGTCTCTGGTGGTTGAAACTTTGCCTCACCTCATAAATGGAAAGATGGAAAGGACTAACCGTGGACAAAGAGTGTCGGCTCGTAGTACCCCTGCAAGCATATTTTTCTTCCAATCGATGTCGATCTGAGCTCGCGTCTAATAGAGGGATGCACGTTCAGTCTGAAAAAAGAACTCACCGATGCAAATCTTTGATTGTAGTGGCTAGGTCACACTCTTGGTAGTGGTAAATTGTTCTGAGTATAAATACTTAGTTTTCATATTTTGTTAAGGTAGTCAATTGGTTAAGCAAAGCTCCCTATTTTGTAATCTTTTCATGCTAGAAATGTTCTCTGGTTATGTATCAAATTTGAGACTTTTAGATTAATAGAATTCAGCCTCTTTCATCTCTCTATAAAAAACTGTGCTAAAACACTCGAGCATGGAGGATCCAATCGAGGGTTGTTATGCTGCCATAATGTAGGTTTGATTACAGTGGTATCATGACCAGTTTTAGTCAGCTCCCTTGTTATCGTTTTTCCCTCTTACACTGAATGGCATGGGCATGGAGGATCCAGTCAAGTTGTTGTAGCTGCATTGTTACGTAGGTTTGATCATCGTGTTGTTTTGACTGTGTTGTTTGGACATATTTCAGTGTCTGAAACCTGAACTTAAGAGTGATCTTGAGTCTGCGTTTTTCTTCTCCAAACCGCTTGAGAGCCTGATGGCCATAGCAGTCTTGTCCACCTTTCTCACTAAGTCTTCCCTCTGCTCACACTTAAACTCAATTCACTAACTAAAGTTAATGTGGCCCTCACTTCCCTATGAATTTCTTGTCCAGTTCTGTGTTGAAATATCATTCATATATTGATTTTTGTCCATTGACCTCCACTCATATAAATCAAACATCCACAAAAAACTCTGATGGGTATTGGGATTATCCTCCTGCAATCTTAGGGTGACTCTTAGTGCTAATAGGGGGGCTCAGGGGGAAGAAGAGTACACCTAGCATTGGCTGGGAGGTAACAGTGAGGTCACATCGATTGGAAAGCGGGAGCTGGATGGAGCGTGCACGAGATAATGAATTCAGAGCTCTCACATTTGGCTATAGTATGCATGTGTATATTTGTATTGAATGGTAGTTTAAATATTGTTCCTGCACCTTCAGTAATGTACTTCTACTGTGTTAAATTTTATTTTTTATTCAGCTTAACACTATCCAAAGATTTCATATTTATCTTCAAAAAATTGTCTTGATGAGCCCAATATTTTATGAACAGAGAACTTAAAGTCATCCCAGTGTTATGCTCATCGTATTTTGAATTGATTTTCCATGGCGAACCCAAGCTCTGATTGCAATGACTTCTCTGTGTTTGTTTTTATTGATTAATATAAAGAAAATTTATGTTTTTATCTTCTTTCCCTTATCCTTTAAGTTATTAGTTTGTTCCTGAGCAGTCGGCGAGGAGCCGAATCAATTGTATTTCACTCCGGTGTTAAATATTTAGATTCAAATGGCCTGCTTTCCTATGCATGGATAATAAGTGAAGGATAAATTTTCTCCCAACTATTTATCCCTTACTTATCTCTACGTTTTTCTCTTATGATTAATATCTAATCTTTGCGTTTCTGTGAATGAGTATCTTTGTGTTTTTTATTGATTCATTGTTGAATGATTAATATTTGCGCTTTCGTTATGAATGAGTATCTCTGCATTTTTTATTTATTCATTTCTTAATGATTCATCTTTGCGCTTTCTTTGTGAATGAGTATCTCTGCATTTTTTATTGTTTCATTGTTGAATGATTAATCTTTGAGCTTTCTTTGTGAATGAGTATCTCTGCATTTTGATTGATTCAATGCTGAATGATTTATCTTTGCGTTTTCCTTGTGAATGATTATCTCTATGTTGAATGATAAATCTCTAAAGGATTAATCTTCGATTCCTTGGCTCCTGACAAAAAGGGGAAAAATTGCTTTTCTTGGCATATTACCCACATTCACACCACGTTTTTCTTGGATTCTTACCCAACATTCACACCATGTTTTTCTTGGCATCTTACCCAACATTCACACCATGTTTTTCTTGGCATCTTACCCAGCATTCACACCACATTTTTCTTGGCATCTTAACCCAACATTCACACCATGTTTTTCTTGGAATCTTACCCAACATTCACGCCACAATTTTCTTGGCATATTACCCAGCATTCACATCATGTTTTTCTTGGCATCTTACCCAACATTCACACCACATTTTTATTTTCATATTACCCAACATTCACACCACATTTTTCTTGGCATCTTACCCAACATTCACACCATGTTTTTCTTGGCATCTTACCCAACATTCACACCACATTTTTCTTCGCATCTTACCCAACATTCACACCACATTTTTCTTGGCATATTACCCAACATTCAAAACATGTTTTTCTTGGCGTTTTACACAGTGATTTCGCCCAGTGTTTACACATCCATTTCACCCAGGTTTACACAAAATTCTAGTTATGGATTTTATTTTTCCTTAGTTATGGAACTTATTTTTATTTATACAGTGATATTATATTTATTAGACAACAATATTGTATATTCAATAAACTTGTGAATGGACAACGATATTGATTATTGACAACATTTCTACATGTGAATGACAACATTTTTATGACTGTGTGTGACTACGTTGTAATTGTTGTTGTGTATAGATTTTGACAATGAATTTAATGATAATTGTGTGTATAATTGTTTCATATAGATGGTTGTGTGTGACTGCAAATTCAATATATTTTTATAGCGATTATATATATATTGTATGACACTGATATTGTATATATGTATGACAATGATTGTTGACAACAATCTTGTATATATTTTGACAATGATTATATATATATATATATATATATATATATATATATATATATATATAAGACAATGATTGTATGATAACGATATTGTATATATTTTGTATGACAGTGATTGTATGAAAATGATCTTTTATATATGTATGACAATGATCTTGTATATATTTTGACAATGATTTTTCTTCTAGATAGTTTCTTAAACTAATATATAAGATGATGTGGAAGTTCTTTTGTTAATCCAAAAGAAAACCCCTTGTATTCATGTTCTTAATATATTAAATTTCATTTTTATGAGGGTATACTTTATTTAGCTTAACAAATGTAAGTACTAATTCCTTATACCACTATGATTAAGCTAGCTCTCAGTTAACATTCTATTATATAGAGAATTAAAATAGAATATCCATGTACACAAAGTTTTAGATATTAATCAAATAATTTGTGTTTACAGTGTGGGAGACTTCCTTGAAAAAGTGCCTCATAGGAAAACAAGAATTTTTCGGTTGGTTGTGAAATTTAAATATCAAATGTTGTCACCTTGCATCTTGTTGACTTGTCAATTGGGTACTTGGGTATAGTCTTCTTGTATTTTTGACAGTTAATTTGGTCTCCTAGGGCGTTGGAGTTTTCTTGGGTTATTGGTCTAGACACGTTGTGTTGCACCTTGGTTACTGTCACGACCACCACTTTGTGACGACATGATTCATGATGAGGGGATCATCACACACCCCAATTGATAGAAGTGAAGGATAACCTAGATGGAGTCATGTGCTTCCCAATGTGGTAGTTATGTTCATTGCAATTTTATGTTTGTTCGTGTGCTTTAACTCTTGTTTGTGTGTGTTCCTCACTTGTCGTGAAGGTTCAAGTTACTAGTGTCATTTGATGTTGGTTGCGTCTGGTTGATCTTGATGTTGTCCCTTAGCTTAGTCATTTTATTTGTCTACTTGATTATCACATGTTGCATCCAGTTGCATGATGTGCCAGTATCCTGGGTCATTGTTGTTTGTTTCCTGATTTGTGTGCGTTGTGTTCATCGTCAAGTTGTGTTGATTAATTGTTCTCATTGTTTCCTTCCTGCTTAATAAAAAAATATATCTTTCTTTTTCATTGCATCGCATGTAGTCATAATGACATGGGACATTACATATGGTATTAGAGCCGGTTCGACCTGTGACTTGGGATCACTACGACTTCCATTGATTTGATATTTTGTTATAATTTTGCTAATTAAGTTGAATTGTATTCGTGTAGGTAATCATGGTTAGAGGATGCTCTAGAGGTATAATACGAGGTGATAGGGGAGGAGGCTTGATGCCTCCAGTAGAATCCATGCCTGAGGGGTCTAACCCCCAAGGAGACGAAAAAACTATCAGGCAGGAAAAGATAGTTGTGGGTGATGTGGTTGGGCTGATGAGGTCCTTTCAGCGGATGTCTAAGGCACTAATTATCCATTTGGATAGATATGAGGCCAGGGCACTGGAACCTCTTGAGGATCCACCACGCGCTCCGGCTGGTACTGCTAGCATTCATCGAGAACTCGAGAAGGTCAAGTTTCCCAAGTTCTTTGGTGCCCCAGATGATGCAGTCGTCGAGGCATGGTTGGAGAATATGGTGATGTTATTTTCACTTTGTGACTATACCTCCAAATTGAAGGTTCACATGGCAGTATTTCAACTAAAGGGGATCACTCTTCTATGGTGGAAGATGCTCCTTCCACAATTGAACATGGTCGTCGAAGATGTGTCATGGGAACTGTTCGAGGAAAATTTTTGGGAGAGGTATCTATCCGAGGAATTCATTTAGCATTAACTCAACGAGTTCAGTGCCTTACAACAAGGCGACTGTATGGTGCCCGAGTACAATTCCCATTTTATGGATTTGCTTCAGTACGCTCTACACTTGAATACCAAGAAACTTAAGGTCAATAGGTTTGTGTTTGTCCTTAATGGAAACATTCATGCAAAGGTTAGGATTTTGATGCCTCAAACCTTAAATGATGCTATCCAGAAGGTCCTCATAGCATAGGAGGAGCTTATCAGTGGGGTTTAGAGAAGGACTCTAGTGAGACCAGTAGGGCAGGTGTCATCTGGTGTGTAGTAGCATTAGACACCAGCTAGACTTTCACCAGGATATCGTGGTTTCTAGAGAGGATCCACCTTCACTACACCTCGATGACCAGCGCCTGAACAATAGACTCCTTATCGAGGACCATAGTAGCAACAACAAAATCGAACACAAAAATAGCAATTTAGGTCTGTTCAGTAAAACATACCAGGGTTCCAGGTCGGTGGGCCGCTAGCTTCAAGTACCAAGAGTATTGGACCAAAGAAAAGGTGTTGGACATGTGGGGAGCCACATTACTAGCGTGACTACCTAGTGGAGAGGACCAAATCATATGGATCAGTCAGACCCACTACCATGGGATATTTGTGCAAGGCCCATCAGATTCATGCAACAGTGAATAACCGCCAAGAAGAGCATCAGTCGAATGATACCGAGACATCAGGTATCATCACTGACTAGACCCTTAGTATTTTGATAGATCTCAGTGCTACCGAGAGTTTCATTTATGGTGCAACGCTAAAAATAATTAAGGTAAAGGAATTTGAATAGGATGAGTTTCAATTTATAGATATGGATTCAGGAGCGAAACAAAAGGTTGATGGGAAGGTTACAGGATGTAGCCTTAACCTGGGAGATTTTTTCACTAGGGACAACCTGTATGTTATGTTCTTAGGATGTTATGACATCGTGATCGGTATGGACCGGTTGGAATCGCATGAGGTGATACTCAACTTTAATATGAAATAGTTGATCTTGGTCGATGATGAGGGAGAGAGACACATGATTGTAGGATGGAACTAGAGAGTTTCCCTGAGGTTCATCTCTTCTTTGCAGCTACGGAAGAGCATGCGCAATGTATGTAAGATTTATGCGGTCCTTAGCTTAAACAAGAAGGGAGTAGTAGAAGGTTTAGAACACCTTCCGGTGGTGAGAGAGTTTGTCGACGTATTCCCAGAGGCGTTACCTGGGATACTGCTAGAGAGGTAATTGGAATTTACCATAGACCTAAAACTGAGGACTAAACCGATATCAAGAATGCCTTATAAGATGTCGACCCCAGAGTTACAGGAGTTGAAAATGCAACTGAAGGAGTTGTTGGACCTATGACTTATACGTCCTAGTGTGTCACCATGGGGTGCTCCTATTATCTTCATACGGAAAAAGGATGGGTCATGGAGACTCTGCATTGACTATCGTCAATTGAATAAGGCAACGATCAAGAATCAATATCCATTGCCAAGAATTGATGATTTGTTTGATCAGATGAAGGGTGCGACGGTGTTTTCAAAGATCAATTTGAGATTAGGGTATCACCAGTTATGAATCAAGGAGGACATCCCTAAGACTTCCTTTAAGATGAGGTTTGGACATTACAAGTTTATTGTTTTTCCATTTGGTCTGACGAATGCCCGAGGTATATTTATGAGTTTGATCAACGGGGTGTTCTGCGAATACTTGTACAGGTTCATCCAAGTATTCATTGACGATATTTTGATTTACTCTCGGATGATGGAGGAGCATGAGGAGCACTTGTTCTTGGTACTATAGTTTCTATGAGAGAATAAATTGTATGGGAAGTTGTCCAAATGCTCGTTTTATCAATCAAAGATTTATTACTTGGGGAATGTCATCTCCAACGAAGGTATCGTTGTGGATCCAACAAAGGTTAAGGCTATTATGGAATGTCCTACACCGAAAAATGTCCCAGAAGTGTGTAGCTTCATGGGTTTAGCAGGATACTATCGATGGTTCGTCGAGGGTTTTTCGAAGAATATAGCAAATCTGATTACGGAATTGAAGAAGAAGAACAATAAGTTTGTTTGGACCAAGAAATGTGCAAAGGAAATTAGGAGGCTCAAGGAGTTGTTGACGACAAAACCGATACTAAAGGTCCTTGACATGGATGCTGAATTCTTGATATGCACTGACGCATCCAAGGAAGGCTTAGGTAGATTTGTGATGCAAGACAGTAGAGTGATCGCTTGCGTCTCGAGAAATTTGAAAAGGAATGAGGAGAACTATGCGATGCATGATTTGGAGTTGTTAGCCATTGTATATGCCTTGACAGTTTGGAGACACTACCTGATTGGATGGAAATTCGAACTAAAAATGGACCACTATGGTTTGCAACACCTATTTATGCAAAGAGACTTGAACACATGACAATGACATTGGTAGGAATTGATTAGCGAGTAAGATTTCAAGAATACTTACACAAAAGGAATATTGAACAGAGTGGTAGATGCGTTGAGTTGGAGACCACACATCTTTTCGGTGATGCCTCTTTAGATGAATCTACGCAAAATGATTCTAACTTTATAACACGACGATGACTAGTACAAGGAGGTCAAGGATTTTATCGAACAAAACACAATGATGCTACCAAAATTTGAAGGATTTACTATGGACAACAACATATTATTGAGATTTAAAAGTCAAATTTACGTACCGCCCAACGACGTGTTGAGGAGTTTGATCGTAAATGATGCTTACAGAGTAGTGTACATGGCTCACTTGGGAGTCATGAAGATGAGGGCATACCTTAAACCCTTATTCTTTTGGAAAGGAATGAAGGCATACATAGTCAACTACGTGGCCAGATGTCTAGAATGTTAGCAGGTGAAGGATGAACATAGACATATGACATGACTACTACAACAACACGCAATTCCAGAATCGAAATGGGAGTTCATTTTGATGGATTTCATTGTTCGATTTCCATTGATAGAAAGGAGACATGACTCGGTTTTCTTGGTAGTCGACACTCTGATGAAGAGTGCTCATTTTATTCCTGTGCATATGACATGTCAGGCACCTGACATAGCTATATTTTTCATTAGTGATATTGTGAGGCTGCATGGCATGCCTAAGAGGATTATATCTAACAGAGGATCGATGTTTATAGGATGATTTTGGACTAGCTTCCAAGAGGCCTTGGGAACCCAACTTAACTTTAGTACCACATATCACTCGGAGATAGATGGGTAGATCGAATGAAAAAACCAAATATTGGAGGACATGTTGCATATGTACGTTATGGACCAACAAAATCATTGGAAATAATTCTTTCCACTGGTAGAATTTGCATATAACAATAGTTATCAAAGAACCATTAGGATGACGCCTTTCGAGTTTCTTTACAAGCGACCGTGTCAGACGCCTTTGATTTGGGATCGGCTTGAGGATAGGGTCTTGGTGGGACCAAAAGCGATCAAAGAAATGGAATATCAAATGAAAACAATAATAAAAAGGATCAAAGAAGCACATGATCGACAAAAGTGTTATGTCAATGCACATCATCTCGATCACAGTTATTGTTATAACCCTAAATTGCACTATCCCTGCTTACCTGGCATCAGGCCTACTCATGCCTCTTCCTAGCCAAAGCCATGCTGAGAAATTCCTCAAAAAACCACTTAAAACCAAGTAACCCGCGCCCTAACTTCTCACTGGGCACGGGCATCCGCTTGCTGTCCTTATACTGAACGCGGGCATCCGTGGGCTAACCCAAAACAGCCCGCGGGTACCTAACAAAGCAAAAAATCAGGAAAGTTTCCGCCGGGACACGAGGATTTTTGTCAGTTAACTGGAACTCCAAGCCATGCATGGCCGAGAGTTTGCCAAAAACCCTAGCTCCTTCTAGCCTATAAAAGGAGGGGTAGGGGTACTATTCAAAAGAGGAAAATCATAGCAAAGAAACTCTGCCAAATTGCCAAGCCAGTTTTGTCCCAACCCTTTAGCTTTGCCTCAAGCTTTAGGAGAAACTCAAGAAGCAGAAGTTGGAGGCCAAAAAGAAGAGGAAGAGCCCAGGATCAGGATCGTGGAACGGTGACCGGCCTCAGAAATCATTGTAAGTTGGTTTATATTGAAGTTAATGAAAAATATACTTTTCCCGTCCCGCATACATGAGTCTCATCTATGATATTTGAT
>ML779634.1:672982-724874 GCA_009831015.1 Picea engelmannii | reverse complement strand
GCTTTGCCTCAAGCTTTAGGAGAAACTCAAGAAGCAGCAGTTGGAGGACAAAAAGAAGAGGAAGAGCCCAGGATCAGGATCGTGGAACGGTGACCGGCCTCAGAAATCATTGTAAGTTGGTTTATATTGAAGTTAATGAAAAAAATACTTTTCCCGTCCCGCATACATGAGTCTCATCTATGATATTTGATTTATGTTTTTATCTCTAACCCTATAATAGATCAGTAGCATGCATGCATAGTCTTGTCGTGATTGCAGGGAAGCTTTTGGAAGGAGCAGCAGTAGCAAAGGGATAAGAAGCTCAACGGAGGATCTACTTCAGCCGTCCGGAAAAAGGTTGGTTTATTCTTCTCTTGTATGCATGTGAAGAAAGGGGTTTCAGATTCGGGTGGAAGGTCAAAAGTTAAGTCTTGAGGGTCATGATCTGCGTATAAGCTTAGAGCCCTAGCTTATTAGTCCATAGGGTAGAATACCCCACAACAGTTATGAAGTTGGAAATCGGTTCTTCTTGTGGGTGAAATCGCATACGATTTCAATCAAGTTTGGAAAGGGTGTTAAACTCTCTCCTAGGTTCATGGGACCTTTCAAGATTATGGAAAAGAAGGGACCCATGGCCTATCGACTAGCCTTGCCTGATTCTTTGAGGCGTATGCACAATGTTTTTCATGTATCTATTTTGAGACATTATATTAGTGATCCTAGACATGTTATTGACATGAGTTCCTTGGAGGTATCTGACGAGGGTGCGCTCATGGTGGAGCCAATCCACATCCTAGACCATTGCATTCGACAGCTACAATGTCAAACAATAGATCATTTCAAGGTCTAGTGGGACAGCTATAGTCTGCACTCAGCGACCTGGGAGGACACATATGATATGCGTCAGTAGTTTCCACTTTTGTTTGATAGCTAGACCTATGATATTATGATTCACTTTATTTCGTCACTTACATACTGTGAAACTTCAAGACAAAGTTTAAAACAAGAGGGGGTGTATGTAACATCCCGATCTTGTGCGCACTAAGTGAATTTATTCTTTGAGGACACTTACATGAAAGTGATCTAGGTTGTTCTACTATTGGTCGTTTTGATTATGATTATGAGATACTGTGGATTTGATGATATGTTATTTTTTTGTATTTACATAGAAAGGTGTTATTTACTGGGTTCTCCTGAGTGTGCAGGACTCTGGATATTGAGGATGCAGAGGCATCGATGAAACCCCTTGGAATCTGAATCGAGTCAAAGAGTGGATTGTTAGGGTTTGAATGTTGTTGATGTGACATATGTACATATGATTAGATGTTATGATGATTGATTATTATTGCTGACATGATTCATTGATGGATGTAGAATGATGATAGCTTGCCGACTATACTCACATTTGGAGTAGATGGGTCACATACGACAACTAGAGACTTGGAGGGAGAGGTGTGGCAGCAACCCTGCCACAACCTACTAGCACTCTTGTCGTGGCTCAAACTGTAGTTTAATGATTACCTAGTTCAAGAAGTCCCATGCTGTCATGAGGGAAGACTATGACATTTTCTCATGATGATTCTAAAGGGTGTGCAATAAGACAGGGGACTTATTCCTTAAAGGCCCTTTGTCTCCCACAATATCACCTGGTGGAGTATTGACTCCAGGGGTTTGATGTCTACCAAATTTAGTCAAGAGGTGAGCGGCACCCTTGGAGAGAGTAGTGAGTCTTGAAGGGCATGTTGTGCAAAGAAAATGGAAAGAGGCGAGTGGCACCCTTGGAGAACATAGTGTGTCTTGAAGGGAACATCGCACAAACAAAATAGAAGGAGGCAAGTGGTACCCTTGGAGCATGTAGTGCATCCTGAAGGGAACATCACGATTTTAACTATGATAAGTTAATAAACCTATTTCCTAGAGAATTATTCCTCCTTAGGATCTGGTCGACCTTAAAATGAATGGCGTGATAAGTAAAGTTTAATAAGAATTCTTTCCCTTAAAAAAATTGTCGCCCAACCTAGTGAAATTAAAACGTAGGTCTAAGTAGAACATGTGGATAAATAAAAACTATATAAACATGTAACAAGAATAATTATTAAGGTAATAAATAAATAAATTATAATGGAGTATTAAATTGAATTTGGTTAAAAAGGAAAAAGGGTAAATGTTTTTTTTTATCTATACACTTGCTAAATTGAGTTTTTTAGTTAAAAGGGAAAAAGGGGGAAACTTGAAAGAAAAAGGAAACTTAAAGAAAAAGGGAAACTTAAAGAAAAGGGGAAACTTAAAGAAAAATATGAATGTCTAACTTAGTAAGGAATCTTGCCTTTGGAACTTTCTATTTATGAACTCAACTAGGAATTAAGTAAGGAGTAAGTCATTTAAGAATTGTAAGGGAATTTTGGGACACCGAGGAGAATTTTTAGGAATGCTTTAGGTGGGTGAGGGAAATAGGAATAATTAATTAATTAATAAAATTGATTTTATAGTGCAACTAGGGGATCAGGTGACATGTGTACAGGGGAGGTTTTTCCTAATTAAATAAATGAAAAAAGAATCTAAAGAGAATTTTGGGAAACTAATTACTTGAAAATTCTATAAAAGGGATGGCGGAGGAGTGTGGATCACATCTGGCTTGCTTAACGTTATGTTGTTGAAATTGTATCCAGACTAAACTTTCTCTTATGGGAGTTGGGATGCCCAGGTCAGGTAATGAGTGGTAGCTTGACCTTGTGAGGAAATTTGGGTGCTAGCATTCTATGGTATTCTGTGCGTGACCCCTTTGTGGCTCGAGGGGCTTAGGGGGAAGAAGATTACCCCTAGTTCTTGTTGGGAGGTACCAGTAAGGTCACATCGATTGGCAAGCAGGAGCTGGACAGAGCATGTGTGGGACAACAAATTTGGATCTTTTATATTTGGCTACGGGATGCATGTGTATATTTTTATTGTATGGTAGTACAAATATTGTTCATACACCTTCAATAATGTACTTCTACTCTATTAAAGTTTATGTTTTATTCAATGTAACACTATCCAGAGATTTCATTTTTATCTTCAACAAATTGTCTTCATGAGCCCAACATTTTATGATCAGAGAACTTAAAGTCATCCCATCCCTATGCTCTCTCTATTTTGAATTGATTTCCCATGGAGAACCCAAACGCTAATTGAAATGAACTCGCTGTGTTTGTTCTTATTGATTAATACAAAGAAAAATTGTGTTTTTATCTTCCGTCCCTTATCCTTTAAGTTATTAGACTGTTCTTGAGCAGTTGGCCAGGAGACGAATTGACTGTGTTTCACTCCAGTGTTAAAGATTTAGATTCAAATGCCCTGCTTTCCTGTGCATGGATAATAAGTGAAGGATAAATTTTCGCCCAACTATCTATCCCTTACTTATCTCTCCATTTTTCTCTTATGATTAATCTCTAATCTTTGCATTTCTGTGAATGAGTATCTCTGTGTTTTTTATTGATTTATTGTTGAATGATTAATCTTTGCACTTTCTTTGTGAATGAGTATCTTTGCATTTTTGATTGATTCATTGTTGAATGATTAATCATTGCGGTTTCTTTATGAATGAGTATCTCTATTTTTTTATTGATTCATTGATCAATGATTAATCTTTGCGCTTTCTTTGTGAATGAGTATCTCTACATTTTAATTGATTCATTGTTGAATGATTTACCTCTGTGTTTTCCTTGTGAATAATTATCTCTTTGTTGAATGATAAATCTCAGAAGGATTAATCTCTGATTCCTTGGCTACTGGAAAAAAGGATAAAAATCATTTTTCTTGGCATATTACCCAACATTCATGATGCAGACCCCCCCTTCTCCCTTCGAGGATGATGACCTTTCGGTCAAGGATAAATTAAGATACTGAGTTGGATTGACTCTTTGGGTCTCTGCTAGACCCCAAAACCACTTACACATGTCCTTTCCCCAAATATGCAGGTCGTAAGAGACCTGCAGGCCCTCTCTTGAGCGCTATTCAATTTCCACACCTGACAGGTTCTATCTCTTCTCTATCTAAGACCCTCTTCCACGTGACCACTAGCTATGACCATGAACCTAATTAAAATGTGCTTCACAAAATCATGAGTCAGGTCTTTGCATGCGAGCCGAACCCCAATTTCTTCGTTCTTTGAACTCTCGAAGTGGGGCCTAGCGCGTGTTAGCTCCTCCCTTAACCTTTGACGATGTGACCCCTCACTATGACCTGGGGCCAACCTCTCGAGCACTTTGAGGTTTCACATTTTGCGTCCCCGAAATGTTTGTTTTCTCATCCTATCAATTCTCGAAATCTAAAATATGGGCTCCACTCATGTCAGATCAACGGTCCACAATCCATGTGATCCGATGATCTTGCTTTCATGTTCGCGTTTCGGGATTTCCTGTTTTAGGTAGTTGGAAGACTGCACATGTAACACCCTGTTTCTGCCAGTCTGTAAATATAACTATATGGGCTAAGGAACTATGGAAAACTTAAAGGTGTGAATGTTTGATTTGATGGACCTTGTGTAGAAGGTCGATGAATGTAAATTCTAATTATTTTTAATAGAAAACGGTTACATGTTGCATGACTGTTGAAAGAGGGGATGTGCTAAGAGGGAGACCACGAAATGTTGTGAAAGGTGGTGGAGGGGACTAGGAATGGTTGAGTTAACCTCCACCAAACCAGTACCATGATGGAATTAATTTGCTCATATCAGAACAACCCTCTGACCAGGAATGAATTCCCGTCATGATGGTATGTGGCAAGGCCTCCTCAAGAGTTAATGAGGGATGGGGAAAACTGCCCATCAATAAGGATTCCGGACTTGACCATGGAATGGGGGATTCGAGCCACATGCAATCTTTCTAAGGAAGGTAAGTAAGGAAGCATGGTGGATGGAGGGGGACCTGTAGAGAATAATGCAAAGACCAGATAGGAAACTCTCAGGTCCGAGGAAGGACTGAAGGAGGAACAATGAGTTCTGATCATGGAAATTAGAGATTGAACCAGGAGAACGAGAGTAACCTTCATCCTGATCTATTTTCTGTATTGGGAGAAGGAGAGTAACCTTTGTCCCTAACTTTTGTTAAGATGGAAGTAAGAGATTGAATCTCAAAGCATCATGGCTTAATCTTGGGGGTGGCCAGTGATAAATCCAATGGGAATGACTGAGCCTATGGTTAATTGGAAATGAGCACCCCTTTCAGTAGTCACATCACACCTTATGGTTATGATAAGTGTTTTGATTCCTTGTGTTTTGAATTGGAAATAATGAATTGCATACTTGTATTTTATATGCCTAAAATGATTTATGTACTGAATGATTAAGTTAGAAGTATGCGTTCATTCCTTGAGAACACTCATGTCTGCTTGATTTCCTTATGCAATAGTTTAATTTCTTAGAAGCACTTACCAGAGAACATTTTCACCATCCTAGAGTTGCGTGACTACTTCCTGATTTGGTGAAGGTTGAACCTCAAAATCACTGCGGGGACATAGTCCGATAATCTTAGGAGAGGTAGTGGGTATATGAAGTATGTCTCTGCAAGGTGGGCAGGGATCGAGACCATCTTAAGCTCTAAACTTGAGGAATGAACATAAGGAGTGTGTGGGAGAATGCTTCCAAGCGTTACGATCAAGAGAAAGAGTGCAAAACCCATAAGCCTTTTAGAGCCAATGAAGCTCAAGAAGAATAGTGAGGTTCAAGTATCGAAAGGGAATAACCTTTATTTTAGAGGGTCAATGGATGAGATCAATTTGGGAAAACCCAAGATCTTTTGTGATCGTTAGGTTTGAAGAAGGGGGCATGGGCATTAATGGTTCGACCTCTTCAGACATCGCAAGAATTCGCACGTTGAGAGATTCACACGTTGACTCACGACTAAACTCTTGAAACCCAAAATTGCGATGTGATCTGGACCATAGATCTAAGGATCTATCAGGACCCTCCTTGACCATTGGATTGGTGAGATTGGGGATTCTCACATCGAGAGATTCACACATTGGTGCGACTAAACTCCCAAAACCCAAAGTTGTGATGTACTTTGTTCCATTGGATCAAGGAAGGTCATGGACCGTCAATCTAACATGAAAATATTAACACAAGAGTACGTGGGAATTCAAAATTCCCTAAGAACCAAGCTCAGAAGAGATAATTTCCTTTCTAAAGTGCATATGAGGTCCAAAAGGTGAACTTGTATCCAGTTCATAAGCTCAGGAGGGAAAGGGGGAGTCAAGACCCATGCATCGGGGCTCACAGGGAGTAAATCGAAGGTCGAGACCTTTGAAACATCTGAGATATTCCCAGAAAAGGAAGAAAGTGAAAGCTCAAGAGGAGGAGCTACAATGATCATTGGATCAATCATCATGAAAGATATGGACCATAAGATCATAGTCTAGAAAAACAAGGAGTAAGCGTTGAGGAGAACAGATCTTAGTCATTCGGTCTGAGCGTAAAATAATCATGGCCACCAAATCAAGGTAAGGTAAAAAAATGATAATAATCAAGGGTACATGAGAGAGATGGGGTTCCAAAGTCTAGAAATCATCAGAACCTTCCACCTAGGAGGACATGTGGTGAGAGGTCATCATTTTGCTGACTCGTGACTCGAGGAAGTCAAAGGGTGGAGTTGTGAGAACTTACAAAGCGCAAAAACATGGTTTGATATGAGCCATTGGATCGAGGAGAGATATGGGTCCTCGGATCATTTTGAGGGAAGGACGAGCAAGTTAATTTTGTAAGACACGAAGACGTGAGATGTGAAATCATGACACGCCTTTCAATTTGGTGACTGGTCACAACCTTGGTCACATCAAGGAAAGGACTTATCCCAGAGAGCTAGCGCCTAAATACATTGAAGCTTAAAGGATTTAAGGAGGAAGCCACGGGTTCCATACAACCTACTTTAAGGGAAAGAGGGTCATTTAAGTGGATATGAGGTCCTTGCATGACTTCCATTGACCATGATTAGAGACCATGAATGGAGAAATTGACTAATTCAGGAAGAATAAATTTATATGTTGTTTTTTTCTCTTTCTTTTTTTATTTTTCCCTGTCGTGGGTGTGTGAAAAAATGGTATCAGAGCATGGTTACAAAACTTGATCTTCTTTGGCTCACAGACGATTCACATAAATAATCTGTTTAGAGTATTTTTAAAAGAATGACACTCTACCTTAACTCTTTCTTAAAAACTTTGATTTAAAAATGTTACTAAAGAAAGGAATTCGACTTTCTACTGTTGGTATGCATTTAAGAAATTGAATCGTGTATTGTTCATGAACTAATAGACTGTTAGGTAACAATAAATGCTTTTGTAAACACTCGAGCAGTCAGTGAATCATGGGAAAAATCCAATACTAAAGGATGGTGATGTGTCATGAAGTGGGGTGTTGGAACATATATATTTTTTCGAATGCTCCTGTTACTAAAAGGTTGAAGCCGCCCATTCTTTTAAATAACAAAAAATGATAACCATAAACCTCAAATCTCATATTTATGGTTTTCATAGATCTAACGGTTATATGTATCAAAGCTCCCAATGTCCCGACATGCAAAATAGCAAAGTCAGGTTAAGTTTAATCATGATCATCGAAACATTAAGCAACGATTATCACTATTTTAATGCATCGCACTTTCACGGTTCGAGAGTCACGCCTCGAGTGACCTTCAAGTTTCTGATGTACAAAGTTGCAAAAGAGACTTAAAATAAACTTGGTTAATTACAAGACTAATGATAATTAACGTTACTTAATTATCGCGACTTCATGACTCAACGGTTTTACCTTAGAATGATACCTTTGTAATATCGATACTCGAGGTCGCGAGAGTTATAAACTAATCATGATTAGTTAAGAACTTAAGTCTGATAAATGTCATTTAACAAAATCGCAATATCGCGAATTTGGGGTTCATGGCCCAAAACTAAGAATAAAATTGTCCGAGACTGCGAATGCCGAAAACGGATTAAGAACGAATTGAGATTAATTGAATGATTAAACTGGATCAATTAATATCTTAAACAACATTAAACCTGTAGAGATTACAGGTAATGAATTAAATGTTTCTATGATCATTCCAAGTCACGAAATATTGAACATTTATGGCATTTATAAGTCAATTAGGAAAATTATTGAAAGTAAGATCCTTCTTTATTTCCAAATCTTTCGAATTAAGCGATGTGTTAGCAAGGACCCACACAGACTCAAGTATTCTAAATGAAATAATTTCCATCATTATTTGAATTTCATTCTAGTTTCACAGATCCATTTTAGCGAGATAACCATTGTTTGTATTTTCATCCCCTGTAATAGGAAATACATCTCGAGATTTTATATCATGGCTCCACGGAAAATGCCCAAAACAACTGGTGAAATTTTAGGTCAAATTTCAGATATCATTTCTGATACCTCACCCAGAAACATCGACACAGTAAAAACATGGACACATGTTTTCAACATCTTTCAATACGAGTTGATAAACTGCCCAGACGACTTGAGTGACAACGAGAAATATTATTTGTATATAAAATACAAATTGGTCGCTCATTCGGAGATGAAAAAGGTACCAACAAGGCCGTGACTTTTTCCCTACTGTGATATGGTTAAATGGGTGTTGGACCATGTAGATGTCCCGACCAGGACAATATTTAATGAGCAGAAGGTGGTTGTTGGGACATTTAGGCCAGAGAATCGGCAAGCGATGTACAAATTTTCCCCCACACCCAATTTCACATACAATGCCAAATTCTTGGAATGTTTCAAAAAGAAAGAATGGGAGAAATTTGGAAAAATTTTGTCCAACCTAATCAAAGATTGGTGCTCACGCCCTGAAAAGTTCAAGGTAGACACTCCTGGTATATACGCAATCCCTTCTTTACAACCTCAATTTATGTATGTAGCAATGATGGTATGTAGGCTTTATGGGAGAGAGAATACTGCATATTTTTTTCTCCCATGGGTATCGCTTATCCACACGGTAGCTGAGGGGTACTTAGTTTTGAAATGGGACGCTAGGAGAGAAGACTCAGCCAAACATGGCAAATTCAATCATATCTGGTATGGACCATTCAAAGTTACAGCCTCCAAAGGGAAGAATTCATTTCTGCTAGAAACTTTGGACGTTTAAAACCTCGACACCCCTATAAACATGCATTATCTTAAGCACTATATGTAATAAAAAATTCCCAAAATCCCATTGTATATACCGGTTTGTATTTTTTGTTTTTACAATTTTTAGGTAAATCTTACTTTCACAGCAAATAAAACAGGTTAGTGATTTCAAAGAAAAGTAAATGTAGAATAATTTACACATTAAACGCTGTGACCTATAAAACCCTCATACTCTTCATGGTTTTTTTATGCAGTATTGTTATCGATAGCTCAAAAATTATGAAGGAGACAAACAAATGGTCATATATCAGAAATATCAGCTATCCTGAATCAAGTGATAAATGAATAATTTACTTAGATAAGGGTGAAATGGAGAATCAAAGGTATGAGTCTCTAAATTATTTATATTTTAAAATAATATCACTTGGTGTAACAATGACCTTATATGTATAAAGACACTTGCTATATGTATTATCGAAGGAACAATTTTTCAAAATAAAATCATAAAAGCGATCATCCGGGTAAAATTAAAATAAACGAAAAAAGAAGAAATAAAGTGAACTCAGAGAAATTTTTCAAGAGTCGGGTTTGCATCCTGATAAC
The DNA here is from genome assembly GCA_009831015.1 of Picea engelmannii. Taxonomy (NCBI): domain Eukaryota; kingdom Viridiplantae; phylum Streptophyta; class Pinopsida; order Pinales; family Pinaceae; genus Picea; species Picea engelmannii. Next base: position 715,186 of record ML779634.1, on the reverse strand, counting down.
CACACTTATGTAACCCGAAAACCCTCTATCACCTTGTTCAAATATTTTCTATTATTCCCTTTGACTAAAGATGCCTTCCCATGGCCTCCACAGAGGAAGGAGGGGTCACACTTTATCTCTGAAAGATGACAAAAAAAATTTTAGAAAAGGGGCAAGTCCTCCTAGCTCCTCGGGCTCCTACTGAAAAAAAGTATGTATAGGATAATATTAACTCCCTTAGTTCTTTTAACAGGTTTTAAATGATTGGTCTTTCTTAGAAGAAGGCCCCTCAAAATAAAATAAAATGCCCATACGTTTTCCTGTAGGCTAAGATGTTTTGAAGGTCAAAAGAAGAATTGTCCAAAGTAATCAAAGTGAGTTAACATACCTCTGTTGCCAAAATTATTAATAGATATCACCCCTGGCATGATTTATAGAAATTTATTTCCCCAACTTCATGTTCTAAAAATAAAGTATAAGACGGATGGTGAAAGGAAATTCACAAATGATTGCCCCCATCTAGTCTAAAAAGAGATGATGAAAGGAAATTCATTAAATGATTTCCCTCATCTCGTCATTTAAATGCAAAGTTATAAACTGAAGTGGTGAAAGTAAATTCATTAAAGGGAATCAGATAACCTCACCGGGGTACTGAACAGGCTCGCTGGCAGTGAAGCAATGTCTAAGATATCTGTAAGGCTGTTATACATAAATTATATTGTACTCTAATAACTAGTTCTCTTTTTTACTCGATCTACATTCAAAGTTCACACGGGACTCTCTGATTAAAAAAACACCGAAATTACTTTGACTTGATGAAAGAAAGATTGACAGAACCTGTTAGAATTCATAAGGTTGTTTTGATTATCATAAGCAGATCTGAAGTCAGTTTTAAGGAAGAGGAAGTCATCGAAGGACCTAAAATTGAGTTTAGTAAATGATTAAGTTTCAAAAGATTTTAGTGATAAAGATGAAACCTTAGATTCTCTCTGTACCCTCTTTTCTGAAAACGTTTCACAAAAACAAAGTAATGACTCCATTTACCCAATAAAGGCACGTGGTCCACTGTTCTTCTCGTCCCACAGGGAGATGAGATCCCTAGATGGAGCCTATGTTGGAACACATATATTTTTTCGAATGCTCCAGTTACTAAAAGGTTGAAGCTGCCCATTATTTTAAATAACAAAAAATGATAACCATAAACCCCAAATATTGGATTTCGTAGATCTAACAGTTATATGTATCAAAGCTCCCAATGTCCCGACATGAAAAATAGCGAAGTCAGGTTAAGTTTAATCATGATAATCGAAACATTAAGCAACGATTATCACTATTTTAATGAATTTCACTTTCGTGGTTCGGGATTCATGCCTCGAGCGACCTTCGAGTGTCTGATGTACAAAGTTGTGAAAGCGACTTAAAATAAACCTAGTTAATTACAAGACCAATGATAATTAACATTAGTTAATTATCACGACTTCGTGACTCGACGGTTTTACCTTAGAACGATGCCTTTGTAATCCTAATACCTAAGGTCATGAGAGTTATAAACTAATCATGATTAGTTAAGAACTTAAGTCTGATGAAAGTTAATTAAAAAAATTGAAATATCGGGAATTTGGGGTTCATGGCCCAAAACTAAGAATAAAATCATCCGAGACTGCGAACGTCGAAAAAGGATTAAGAACGAATTGCAATTAATTAAATGATTAAAATGGATTAATTAATATCTTAAACAACTTAAAACCTATGGAGCTTATGGGTAACGAATTAAATGTTTCTACGATCATTCCAAGTCAGGAAATATCAAACATTTATGGAATTTATAAGAGAATTAGAAAAATGATTGAAAGTAAGATCCTTCTTTATTTCCAAATATTTCGAATTAAGCATTGTGTCAGCAAGGACCCACACGAACTCAAGTATTCTAAATGAAAGAATTTATGTCATTATTTGAATTTCATTTTAGTTTCAAAGAGCCATTTTAGCGAGATAACCACTGTTTGTATTTTCATCCTCTATAACAGGAAATATATCTCGAGATTTTATATCACGGCTTCATGGAAAATGCCCAAAACAGCTGGTGAAAGTGCAGCTCAGAGTTCATATATCATTTCTGATACCTCGCCTAAAAACATCGACACAGTTAAAACATGGACACAGGTTTTAAACATCTTGCAATACAAGTTGATAAACTTCCTAGATGACTTGAGTGACAATGAGAAAGATGATTTGTATATCAAATACAAAGTGGTCGCTCAGTTAGAGATGCAAAAGGTAGCAACAAGGCCGTGACTTTTTCCCTACTGTGATATGGTTAAATGGGCACTGGACCATGTAGATGTCCCAACTAGGAAAATATTTAACATGCATAAGGTGGTTGTTGGGACATTTAGGCTAGAGCATCTGCAGGCGATGTACAAATTGTCCCCCACACCCAATTTCACTTACAATGCCTAATTCTTGGAAGGTTTCAAAAAGAAATAATAAGAGCAATTTGGAAAAAGTTTGGTTGACCTAATCAAAGATTGGTGCTCATGCCCTTGAAAATTTCAGGGCAAACACTCATGGTATATACACAATCCCTTCTTTACAGCTTCAATTTATGTATGTAGAAATGATGGTATGCAGGCTTTATGGGAGAGAGAATACTACGCAATTTTTTCTCCCATGTTTACCTCTTATCCACACGGTAGCAGAGGGATACTCTTTCAACTGGGCTAAATTGTTGTCAGACAGTCTGGCTAGCCAAGTTTCAGAATATCAAGCACAAAAGGCGAGCAAGAAAGCAACTTCATTTTTCATGTCTACGTACATTATGGATGTCATTTGCTTCATGACACCTTTTCCATTAATGAGCTAGAGATGGACTCCAGACAACGCAGAGCCTATTCATGTTTACCACTCCAAACTCTGGGAAGATAAGGCCAAGGACTTCCTCTATGAGATTTTCAACTGTGTAATGGTACCAATGCATGTCATTATCTATGGTCATCCACCTCCCAGGATTTCAGATAAGGTCATGAAAAACTTAAACATCATGGCAGACTGGTACCTGGAATAACAGTTCTTGTATATTAGGGTTTTTGGCTTCTCTATTCCCCCTTATTCCCTACCACTATTTTTACCAGACAAGCTAGTATGTCGAGAAATCACCAGGAAAACTATGCTCGGCATGATAATAAAATAACTCAAAGGAGTTCATAAAAAGGTATGGTCATCTTTTCCCATACACATTGGTACATATTGTTTAGTATATTTCGTCCATGCCAAAGTGGAGGCCACAACCTTAGAGGAAATGAAACTAGTAGACATTGAATTTAAGAAACACAATCCTCAGAGGGTCGTGGGTAATCATATGGCAAGTTGTGGTCTAAAAATATATGAGCACAAAGATTCCCCCCTTGAAGAAATGATTCGAGGAGAGATATCCTACTCAGAAGTCTTAAGTCGAGTTTGAGCTCTACTACCCGGAGATATGACCGATTTCTACAAATTCTAGGAACACCAGAAAAGCGGCCTCCCCAAATTTTTGCAAGGAAAAACCTCAAAACCTCCAGGTGCACAACAAATAGGAGCCCAAGGTTTAGCAGATAAAAATCCTGGCAAACAAGAAAACCAGGAGAACACAGAGGACAAAGAAAGGAAAATTTCCTACTAGGATGAAGGAAGACAAAGGACAACTAAGTGAAGTGTTTCATCTTTTCATTTGTAACTGAAAATTTTAGAATGATAGAATTCAAAACATTTTAATATAGTATAAATATACATTTTGAGAAAGAAACAAGGTCTTGTTTTTGCCTATTGTAAAGGAGAAGACTCTCTTCACTAAGAAATAATACAAATGCAGGACAAAGATTCTACATCTCATCTATTCTGAGTTATGTGTTCTTTGTCTTTTCATATTCCAACATACTTTCATATATTTTCTTTGATGAATGAAAATCACAATTTAGTACAACTTCTATCATGGTTATGTTATAGTCAGTTATCTAATAACAAACAGATTTTCCTCTGTATTTACTATTAGTTAATACAAGACCTGAATTTTGATTACAGGCTATACTTTATACTACATTGAAGATTTCATCAATCACTTTCTTCTTCTATTACAAAGTAAGATTCTTCAGCATTTGATGCCTTGCTTTGATTAGCAGCTTTATGTTTTTCTTTCCATTCATTCTATATTTCGGTTTTAACTCAGGTGCGAGAAAAAACCTCTGATCTGTTCTAATATTAATTTGTTTTAAAGAACTTTCTTTTGTTATTTATCTGGCAAAAGGAAAACATTGAAAAATTTCCCTCATTTCCTGATGCCTGACATTATACTTGTAACCTTAGTGTAAACTTAGGAAAAACATGGGGGATGGATCCCACAATAGAGACGAAGAATATGACAAAAGGAGGGTGGTGGAAACCCCTCCAGATTTGGATGAAACTATAAGGAGCCTTAGGGTCCAGTTACAGAGTTTCAAGGTTGACAACAAGAGATTGATAAAGGAGAAAGAGAAACAAACATAAATGAATGCAGTCTTGTTACAGAGCTTATCTGACATACAGAGGAAACTACAACATGATCCCACAACCAGTCATGCAAACCAACGATGCAATAAGTGAAGTCGGAGTCCACCTGAGACCCAAAAACATGACTCCATAAGTGACGTCACTAGGAGAAGTATTGAGAAGAAGGTCCAACCTGGAGGCAGGGTACACTCATCAGGAGAGTCCTCTGGAGAGGAAGCTGACAACTCCGAAGGATCTTCTAGTAGCAGGGCCAACTTGAGTTCTCAGAGGAAAGGAAAGAAACGGAAGCATTCCAAAACCCATGGTCCTGAAAAGTTCAATAAATCCAAACCACCCTCTTTCGATGAAGATATTAAGAAAGGAGAAGAGGTAGAAGCTTGGCTGCTTAGTTTAAAGAAGTATTTCGGAGTCCATGACTACTCTGAAAACTTGAAGGCTCGAATAGCCATCTTTAACCTGAATGGAAGGGCTTCCATATGGTAGGAAGACCTTAGGAATGTGAAGGGATTCCATGAGAAGGACTTGTCATGGAAATAGTTTGAGAAATACTTCAGGAAGCAGTATCTATCAGAGAAATACATGGATGGGAAAACTAAGGAATTCTATGAACTCTGGCTGGGACAACTCACCATAGAGGAATTTGTCAATAAATTCCTTGAACTACTGAGGTATGTACCCTACATAAAAGATGAAAAAGAAAAAATGCATTGGTTCATTAGTGGGTTACCTTAGACCTACCGGGATAGGATTGATTTCGATGAACCAAGGACCTTAGAAGAATCTATCCAAAAGGTGAGGTATTATTATGAACAGTTTGGGAGCAAGACAAGACCCCACGAGGACTGGAAGAAGAAGAGTAGTTCAGGATTCCAGAAGAAAAGATTTGAATCCTCAAGATTTAAGAACTATGGAAAAGATTCTAGGGGGAGCCTTCCTTCTAGAAGTGTATATCAAAAAAATTTCCCCTCTCAAAATGGAAATAAACCTTTTCAAATAGTCTCGACAAATATCGATAACCTAAAAAAGGAGCCCTTAAAATGCTGGGGTTGTGGAGAAAATCATAGATTGAGGGACTGCCCACACAGAAAAAAAAAAAAAAAAAAAAACCAGTAAGGGGATCTACAATATCCAAGAATCTACCACCATCAATGATGTGGCTAGGAGCATGCCATGAATCTATGCATCCATGGACAATAATCAAGCCGACCACCAAGCTTCAGTACTGGAGCTGGAAGGTATGATCGCCAACCATCCAATTTCTATTTTAATTGACCCAGGTTATAATTTGAGTTATGTAGCCCCTTAGACTGCCAATAAGTGTAAACTGCAACCAATTAGACATGTTAAACCATGGTTGGTACAACTAGCCACTGGGACCAAAAGAAAGGTAGCAGAGGCCATACTAGCCTACCAATTCATCATGAGTGGATTACCCACCCAAGAAACCATTAACATACTTCCCCTGGGATCTTATGACCTATTAATTGGTATGGAATGGTTGGATGCTTATAAAACTAAAATGGACTGTTATCATAAAACTTTAGAATATGTAAATGAAGAAGGGAGAAAGATGAACCTCCAAGGGATTCAGAAGCATGTCTTAGTGAGACAAATATTGACCCTTCAAATGAAGAAGTATTGCAGGAAAGGGTGTTACTTATATGTAATACAAGTGTTGGAATCTGTTGAAGATGAAAATCCAAACTTAGAGGACCACCCCATATTAAGAGAATACAAGGACGTGTTCCCCGAAGAAGTACCAGGTCTACCTCCGAGAAGAGATACTAATTTCTCTATAGAGCTTACACCAGGAGTGGTACCAACATCTAGAGCACCATACAGGATGAGAAGACTCGAGATGGTTGAGCTCAAGCTACAACTAAAGGAGATGATGGACAAAGGCTACATCTGACCCAGTGTATCTCTGTGGGGATCCCCTGTCCTGTTTGTGAAAAATAAAGATGGCACACTCCAAATGTGCATAGATTACAAACAACTCAATAAGACAACCATAAATAAAAAATACCCCTTACCCAGAATCGATGACCTGTTCGACCAACTGGGAGGTGCTACCATCTTCTTGAAAATTGACTTGAGGTTTGGATACCACCAAGTCTGGATTAATGATAAATACATCCACAAAATAGCCTTTAGAATGAGGTATGGTCACTATGAATTCATGGTGGTGCCATTTGGGCTAACCAATGCCCCTGCCACTTTTATGTTCTTGATGAATAATGTACTCAAATTTTTTTTGGACAACTTTGTATTGGTTTTCATTGAAGATATCCTAATATACTCCAAGAACAAGGAGGAGCATGAGGAACATCTTAGACTCGTACTTCAAGTACTAAGAGAGCATCAGCTCTAAGCTAAGTTTAGCAAGTGAGACTTCTTTCAAAATCAAGTCCATTACTTAGGCCATGTCATTTCTAAAGAAGCGGTGGAAGTAGACCCTGACAAGATCAGATCCATTATGGAATGGCCTACCCTGAAATATGTATTTGATATTAGGTCCTTCATGGGCTTAGAAGGATACTATAGAAGGTTCATAAAAGGGTTTTCCAAGACTGGTTGTCCAATCACTGCCCTTCATAAAAAGGGAATTAAATTCATTTGGATGTCAAAATGTGAAGAGAGATTTCAGGAACTGAAATACCTCCTGACCCATGCACCCATGCTAAAGATTACGGGCCTGGATGATGATTTCCTTGTGTGTACATGTGCCTTCAAGGAAGGACTGAAAGGATTCCTTATGAAATAAGGATGTGTAATTTCCTACGCATTCTGAAAATTAAATGAACATGAGATCAATTATGTGACCCATGACCTAGAGTTGGCTGCCATAGTACATGCTTTAAAAATGTGGAGGCACTACCTCATGGGAAAGAGATTTGTTCTTATGATATACCATTGTGGGTTGAGGCAACTGCTTGATCATTCGAAACTCAATGCTAGGAAAGCTAGGTGGATGGCTCTCCTAAGTGAATTCGATTTCGAAATCAAACACATAAAAGAAAATGAAAATAGGGTGGTCGATGCCCTTATCCGAAGTATAAACACGATTCATCTGGCAGTAGTAAGCACCTATGAAATAGATGTTAGGGAAAGAATCATAAATGAACAAGAGACAGATGCATTCTCTAAGACTATGACCTCATACCTAAGACAAGAGCCTACAAGGTTGAAGTATGAAGGATACCAAATGCTCGAGGAAGAGGTGTTGACCTACAAAAATATATTGTATGTTCCAAACTATGATGACTTGAAGAGGTTCGTAATGGATGAAATACATAAGAGACCATATATTGGTCACCCGGGATATCAGAAGATGATCACAACCACTAGGAAACAATTCTATTGGATTGGGTTGAAGAAAGACATAACTCACTATCTAGCTAAGTGCCTAGAGTGCCAACAAGTTAAGGCGGAATACCAACATCCAGTAGGATTGTTAGAACCCCTACCATTCCTAGAATGGAAATGGGAAACCATCTCCATCGATTTCATCACTGGACTACCAAGGTCAACCAAATAAAATGATGCCATCATGGTCATGGTGGATAAGCTAAGAAAGTCTGCTCATTTCATTCTGGTTAAATAAACTTGCAAGGCCACAAATATTGCCAACATCTTCATGAAGGATATATGCAAACTGCATGGCATGCCCAAGGAAATTGTATCTGACTGAGATACCAAATTCACTTCAAGTTTTTGGAAATCCCTAATGGTCGATTTGGAGACAAAATTGTTATTCAACACAACTTATCACACCCAAACTGATGGACATACAGAAAGATTGAACCAAATAGTAGAATTCATTCTAAGGATGCATGTAATGCATCAACCTAAGATGTGGGAAGACTACCTACCATTGGTAGATTTTGCCTACAACAACGGTTATCAAGAATCCTTGAAGATGAGCTCTTTTGAAGTACTCTATGGTAGACAGTGCAACATTCCAATTAGCTAGAGAAATCCAGTGGACAGAATTACAATCGGACCCGACATGCTGAGAGAAATGGAACAACAAGTGGTTTAGATAAGACAAAATATAAATATTTCTTAGGATAGACAGAAAAGTTACGCCGACAAAAAGAGAACTCCCAGAGAGTTCAAGACCAAAGACCATTGTCTATCTTAGAGTTAGATCCAAGAAGAGTTCCCTGAGAATGGGATCCTGTGCCAATTTGTCACCTCGATATTGTGGACCCTTTCAAGTCTTAGATAGAGTGGGACATGTAGCTTATAGGCTAGCACTTCCTCCCACTATAAAGGCACATAATTTTTTTCATGTTTCATTATTGAAGAAATATGTACATGATGCTAATCATATAATTGACTAGTTTGTGATCCAGGTGGAGCCAGAGGGAGAATTCCTGCCAAAACCCCAATGCATATTAGACAGGAAGGAAATCTCACTCAGGAACCAAACCATTGCATAGGTCAAGATGCAATGGAAAAACTTTGGTCCAGATGAGGCTATGTGGAAAATGGAAGATGCCATGAGACATGCATATGTGATTTTGTTTACTTATGTACATACATATCACGTTGATAGATAGAACATCGAGGACGATGATTCCTTTAAGGGGGAGGGAATTGTAACACCATGTTTCCCCCAGTCTATAAATATAACTATATGGGACGAGGAACTATGGCAAACTTAAAAGTGTGAACGTTTGATTTGATGGACCTTGTGTAGAAGGTCAATGAATGTAAATTTTGATTATTTTTAATAGAAAATGGTTACATGTTGCATGACTAATGAAAGAGGGGATGTGCTAAGAGAGAGACCACAAAAAATTGTGAAAGGTGGTGGAGGGAACCAAGAATGGTTGTGTTAACCTCCACCGAACTAGTACCATGATGGAATTAGTTTTCTCAGATCAGAAAAACCCTCTGACCAGGAATGAATTCCCGTCAGGCTGGTAGGTGGGAAGGTCTCCTTAAGTGTTAATGAGGGATGGGGCAGACTACCCATCGGTAAGGATTTTGGACCTAAACATGGACTGGGGGATTCGAGCCACACATAATATTTCCGAGGAAGATAAGTAAGGAAGCATGGTGGACAGAGGAGGATATGTAGAGAAGAATGAAAAGATAGGAGTAGAAACTCTCGAGTCCAAGGAAGGACTGAAGGAGGAACAGTGAGTTCTAATCACGTAAATTAGAGATTGAACCAGGAGAAGGAGAGTAACCTTCATCCTGATCTATTTTCTATATTGGGAGAAAGAGAGTAACCTTCGTCCCTAACTTATGTTAAGCTGGAAGTAAGAGATTGAATCTCAAAGCATCGTGGCTTAAGCTCGAGGGTGGCCAGTGATAAATCTAGTGGGAATGACTAAGCCAATGGTTTGGTGGAAACGAGCACCCCTTTCAACAATAACATCACACCTTATGGTTCTGATAAGTGTTTTTATGCCTTGTGTTTTGAATTGGAAATAATGAATTGCATGCTTGTATTTTAAATGCCTAAAATGATTTCTGTACTGAATGATTAAGTTAGAAGTATGCGTTCGTACCTTGAGAACTCTCATGTCTACTTGATTTCCTTATGCACTATTTTAATTCCTTAGAAGCACTTACCATATAACTTCATCACCGTCCTAGAGTCTCATGATTACTTCATGATTTGGCTGAGGTTGAACATTGAAATCACTATGGGGACAGAGTCTGATAAGCTTAGGAGAGGTAGTGCGTATATGCACCGAGTCTCTGAAAGCTGGGTAGGGATTGTTACACATTATTTTTGTCATCCCTACGACCATTAATGATGTAAACCTATCTATTTCCTTCAGAGGGGTCAATGGCCTGAGTTCCTGAAGAGAGAAGGGAGAAGAACTTTTCCTGAGAAAAGAAGTTACATTTTCCTATGTAAAAACCTTATAAAAAAAGGAAGTTCGCAGGCTGCCTATGTATTAGGGTGCGAGAATGCCTGATTCTCACAGGCTGCATCATAGCTAGGGTGCGAACAGTTCGCAGGTTGCACTATAAGCAGGGTGCGAGAATCCTTACACATGGGAAAAATGAGCATTTTCTCGAATCTTCTAGAAGGAGAAACTTCCATGGTGAGGTGGCATCTGAATGGTTTGGATCTTACTCTCTTTCATGATTTAGTGGGATCATCCGAAACTCCTCACCTTATCCTCTTCAACTTATAAAAGGAGAGGAGCTCTCATGGAGAAGGGGTTCTGGAGCTTGTAGCTTTGGTTGGCTTGGAATTATTAGCTTGGTTGGAGTGGCTTTCAGATTTGCCTTTGTCAAGATAGATTGTGAATATTATCAGATCTATGCTCTCAGAATTCTTGGAGTGAAAGTGTGTGGGGAATGAAGGATAGTTGGAAGGGACCTTACGACATCAAGGCCATGGTTGTAATCTCTCTTTCACATTTAATATGATACAGTAATATGATTCTTTCCTATAAAACTTCTTGTGTTTTATTGTATGATTCCTTGATCACATACATAGGTTTATATTGAGTTTATGCTATTGCTATCACTTTGGTTGGTTGTGTTCTTTTACAGATTCATCATTGTATGAGCATTGGAATGGATCTAGGATGGCGATGGCAAGAGGAAGCGACATTTAAATGGTATGTCACCCATCCCTCTTTAGATAGTAAATTCCATATTTAAAACTTAAGGAAATCGTCATGTTTTGTCTTGTTTTGTTCTAGATCTAGGTGGATCTAGGGAGATCAGTTAGTGTCCGCACCTACCGATTAGTCCGATAACAAAATTGGTGACTCCACCAGGGAATGGATTGTTTCCTAGGTAGTCTAGTTTCCCTTGCTTTGATTGCTTGTTTTCTGGTCTCTGAGTCTGTGGGAGATCCATCCAGACTCTCTGGATCTGAAAGTTCACTCAAATTTAGTCCTTATTCAAATTTTTGCTTGTTTACAGGAATTCTCGCACTGTACCCTTTAGTGGCCTGCGAGAAACACCTAAGTTCGCACCCTGTTGTTAAGTCCAGTGTGAACCCCTCGCAGTCAACCTTTTTTCAGCTTGTGAGAATCTTTGATTCTCACACTGTAATACACTGCCAGCCTGCGAACTTGTTTGTAAATTTTTTTGGATTGGCTCTTGTCATTTTTTCATGCCCAGTTTTGCTTTGAACAACTGTATTGAACTTTTGGAGCCTATATTGATCTATTTACAGTCTTCTTGACATTCTTTGAGTTGCTTTTATCCATCTTTGCTTTCTTTGGTTTTGAAGGATTAGTCTCTTGCTTTGAGTGTCTTTCAATTACAAAGCATGTGTTTTCTTTAGAATTGTTTAGGGAAAGATCAGATTTCTTCTGAATAGTTCGCTTTAAAAGAGAACTTTTAGTTTGGGTTTCTTTGTTTTAAGAAAGTTCATTACTGCTTTTAGTAAAAATTTTGAAACAAAAAGATTTAATTTCTTGATTTATATTATATTGGGGGCATCCTTGCATTTGAAGTAGAAAAATTGCATGATTCTTGGCATTTTTTGATCTTAAATTATGAAAACTTTTCCCCCTCATGGCCAGGGGGGGGGCCATGAATCGTGCATTGGTGTTCAGTGCCTTTTTCTCATTTCTTGAGACTCTTGATATTGATGAGTTTAATATATTTTGGGACATCATGCATATGGGAATGATAAATGTTTTCTCCTTCTCATAGCATAGCTTTCATCGAAATGAAACGATTGCATCTTCATATATTTGCATAATTTTTGAGTCGGTCAAAACACCATACTGTCCACGCCATTTTCCTTTTGAGTAACAACATCCTTAAAAATAAAGCGCTTATAAAATTTGATTAGACATTTTTATATTTTCTGGTAGCAAACCTACATTAGATTAGTTGTAGGGCTTTGGAATAGGTATGAAAGATAACTTTCAAAAGTTGCAAACAAACATAGAATCTTGAGTTAGGGAGCAGTTAAATCCACTTATTACATTTTGTCTTGGGAAGCCCTTCTAACACAAGGGTCAATCACGAGCTCACATTGAGACTGGCAGAGTTACTCACCTTGCTTTGTTGGTCTTGGAGTAGAGATTGCATGTATTACGGGGGTCACTTGAAGGTATACCCACAATGATTAGTGGAAGCCTTTCAAGTTGATTTTGGGCTAGATACCCTGCCCTTGCGCGTGGATCAGACTATCGACAATTTCCCTAGGCATCACTGTAGTAATTGGTAACCTTAGTGGCCTATCTCTCTAGGTTCTTTACACGAGGTGACTGTGGAGGGGAAAGTCTTCACAATACCTGGAATCGACATTGGCCAATCTCACTCCAGCTCTTTGGAGGGTATACCCACGATTATGTGTGGGAGCTTGCACCAGGGTGTATTAGGGTGTGATAATGCCTATGTATTAGGGTGCGAGAATGCCTGATTCTCGGAGGCTGCATCATAGCTAGGGTATGAACAGTTCGTAGGTTGCACTATAAGCAGGGTGCGAGAATTCTTACACTTGGGAAAAACGAGTGTTTTCTTGAATGTTCTAGAAGGATAAACTTCCATGGTGAGGTGGCATCCAAATGGTTTGGATCTTACTCTCTTTCATGATTTAGTGGGATCATCCGAACCTCCTCACCTTATCCTCTTCAACTTATAAAAGGAGAGGAGCTCTCATGGAGAAGGGGTTCTTGAGCTTGTAGCTTTGGTTGGCTTGGAATTATTAGCTTGGTTGGAGTGGGTTTGAGATTTTCCTTTGTCAAGATAGATTGTGAATATTATCAGATCTATGCTCTCAGAATTCTTGGAGTGAAAGTGTGTGGGGAATGAAGGATAGTTGGAAGGGACCTTACGACATCAAGGCCATGGTTGTAATCTCCCTTTCACATTTAATATGATACAATAATATGATTCTTTCCTATAAAACTTGTTGTGCTTTATTGTATGATTCCTTGATCACATACATAGTTTTATATTGAGTTTATGCTATTGCTACCACTTTGGTTGGTTGCGTTCTTTTACAGATTCATCATTGTATGAGCATTGGAAAAGAGATAGGATGGTGATGGAAAGAGGAAGCGACATTTAAATGGTATGTCACCCATCCCTCTTTAGCTAGTAAATTCAATATTTAAAACTTAAGGAAAGCGTCATGTTCTATCCTGTTTTGTTCTAGATCCAGGTGGATCTAGGGAGATCAGTCAGTGTCCGCACCTACCGATTAGTCCGATAACAGGGATCAAGACCATATTAAGTTCTAAAGTTGAGGAATGAACGTAAGGAGTGCACAGGAGAACTCTTCCAAGCGTTACGATCAAGAGAAAGAGTGCAAAAACCATAAGCCTTTCAGAGCCAATGAAGCTGAGGAAGAATAGTGAGGTTCAAGTATCGAAAGGGAATAACCTTTCTTTTATAAGGTGAGAAGATGAGATCCATTTGGGGAGACCCCGGATCTATCATGACCATTAGGTTTGAAGAAGGGGGTGCGGGCATTAACACCTTGACATCTTCAAAGTTCACAAGAATTCACACGTCGGAAGATTCACACGTTGACTTGCGACTAAAATCCTGAAACCTAAAATTGAGACGTGATCTAGACCGTATATCTATGGATCTATTGGAACCATCACTGACCATCGGATTGGCGATATAGGGAGATTCACACATTGGCACGAATAAAATCCTGAAACCTGAAGTTGTGATGTACTCTGGTCCATTGGATCAGGGAAGATCAGGGACCGTCGATCCGACATGAGAAGATTAATGCAAGAGTACACGAGAATTTAAAATTCCCTAAGAACCAAGATCAAAATATATAAGCACCTTTCTAAAGTGAAGATGAGGTCCAAGAGGTGAACTTGTCTCAAGTTCATAAGATCAGGAGGGAAAGTGGGAGTCAAGACACATACATCGGAGCTCATAGGGAGTAAATCAAAGGTCGATCCCTTTGAATCATCTGAGATCTTCCCAACCAATGAAGAAAGTGAAATCTCAGGAGGAGGAGCCACAGTGATTGTTGGATCGATCATCGTGAAATATCTGGACCTTTAGATCATAGTCTAGACAATGAGGAGTAAGCGTAGAGGAGACCAGATTTCAGTCATTCGATCTAAGCATAAAATAATTGTGGCTGCGCAATAAAGGTAAGGTGCACTAACGATAAGCCTCGAGGGTACACGAGAGGGATGGGGTTCCAAAGTACTAAAATCATCAGAACTTTCCATCCAGGAGGACATGTAGCCAGAGGTCAGCATTTCGTTGACTCACGACTCAAGAAATTGAAATGGTGGAATTGTAATGTAATGAACCTCAAATTTACCATAAAAAAAAAAAACATTCTATGACATAATTCTATTTCATTTAAGCTTATAACTTAAGAGAAGGTAAGCTTCAATTCAATTCACAATGACATTATCCACCAGTCTAGTTTACTTCGAACATAAAATTGTCAAAGTAATCAGTTATGCACATTTAACTATGCTTGTGACTGCAATTCTGGATCTTCATGACTGCTATAATAGTAGGTAACTTGATTGTCTTCTAAGTGCGTGTGTAAAGGCGAATATTATCATTTTTACTATAGAAAATTCACTTTAACTTTCTATTAACATCTGTACTTATTTCCTCCTACAAGTAAGTATATACCTATATCTTTCTCAATATAATAATTTAGGTACTTGTCATTCCCCGTACACAGTGACCTGTAATATGAACTGTTATTATTATACTTCTATCCCGGATGAAGAACCTCCAACGTTTTCTACCAGTCCATTCATTGCATTATTAGAGTTGTTCCCATAACAATAAATTCCTTCTAGGTTCCTACAGTTCATGAAAATAACAAAGGTCAATTGGGTTTCGAAGATTATAAATGTTGAACACAAAATGAAACAAAGGGGCCACGCTGTTTGCAAAACAAGGAAAAAATACGGAAAGACTGTGGACTAGCACTTCGGGGTTTCGAGGTTCAGGTTTTCGCGAGTAAAAAATCAAAACATCAACACCAAAACACTTCTCAAAATTGTGAAAAAAAAGCCCAGCACTTCGGGATTTCAGAGTTTTGGATTTCGCGAGTACAAAAGCCAACATCAACACACAACAACTCCCGAAATTGCGAAAAGTGATCAGCACTTCAGGATTTTGGAGTTCGGGATTTCGCAAGTATAGAAGCCAACATCAACACACAACAACTTCCGAAATTGTGAAAGGTGACCAACACTTCAGTATTTCGGAGTTCAGGATTTCGCGAGTATAGAAGCCAAACATCAACACAAAAATATCTCCCGAAATTGCGAAAAGGTGCATAGCACTTCGGGATTTCAGGGTTCGGGGTTTCACGTTTATCGTAGCCAAACATCAACACACAACAACTCCCAAAATTACGAAAAAGTAAAGTGCGATCAACAATTCGAGGTTTCAGGGTTCAGAATCCTGCGACTTCAAAAGTCAAAATATCAAAACACCACAATTTTTGAATCACGAAAGGAAAGTGGGACCCGCATTTTGGGGTTTTGGGGTTGGGACTTCGTGAGTTCAAGTACCCAACAACAACATATACAAACTTACAAAATGCAAAAAAGGAAAGGTGAGACCCGCATTTCAGGATTTCGGGGTTTGGAACTTCACGAGTTATGGTGTACAAACATCAACACATACAAACTTATGAAATGCGAAAAAGGGAAGGGTGAGACGCGCATTTCGGGATTTCGGGGTTCAGGGTTTCGTTGTTTCCAATGCCCAAACCTATCCTGCAACAACTCCCAAAATGCGAAAGAAGGGAAAAAGGACTAGCACTTTGAGGTTTCATGATTTTCTAGAATTCGTCATATACCTTAACTATTGAAAGGGTAGACCGTTTTAAACAAAACAAGGAAAGCATAAAAATCTTCTGATATGCATCAATTATCATGATTGTTTAGCATTTGATAAACAAAAGGGTTTTCCATATCTCCTTAACTTTCCAAATTTTGTGCTTTACTGGTGTCCTTACTTTCATTCTGTGAGATAGTAGGTGTAGAAGGATTCAATATCCATTTACCTAATAGAATTCTAAAGGTCTAACTAATGATATTTATACGCTTATATTCTATAAAAGGGTACGATAGGGTAACAGTTTCTATAAAAGGTAATATCCTATTATATTCACTTAGATCCTCTTTTAATCAATGCATTAAATGTCACCAGTACTAGATTTGTGCAACATGAATAAGAATATCATTCCCTCAGATTTTGGTAATTGGAATTGATGTTTCGAGGGATTTCCTAGGTTTTTAACAATAGAGAGGACCTACCCTGTTGATGTTAAGCTCCTCCTTTCCTTACCTTCTTATAGAAAATTAAATCACAGGTGCGTCCATCTAGCATTTTACTCATAGGAGGAACAATTTTCTAGAGTTTGGATGTTTATTACGAACTTCGCGACGACAGACAGATTATGACTATGAAAGGAATTCATCTTCCACAATAATAACTATACTTCAACAGATAGATGTGAACATTCCCGCAGACGTATTACAAATATATATATATATATTTGTATTTCCTTCACATATATTCCTCACAACGAATAGAAAATGGGAATCGTTACAGTTATGTTTTAATCAAATACAATGCATCAGGAAAAATCATTCAGAATAGAGAAGGGAAATTGTTCTAGTTCAGATTTAATAGATATGTAACATCAGATGAAACATAGCTATTCATAAGAGAGAGGGTATATCAACATATCTTAATCAAATCCGTGGGATGACAAAGGGAACAACCACGTTCCTCCCAACCGTAGAATAGGGCAGCCAAAACTACTTGCTCGATTCACCCCCTAGCTTGACCATAAATCCCTGTGGGCAAACTTGGAGACTCCTCTGCAATAATTCCAAATTTTTTCAGTAGCTATCCCCTTGCCTCACACTTGCTCGACAGTGCTCATAATAGAAAGAGAACTCGCAATCCTTTCCCATCATACTTGGCAACGTCCTGCCTCCTTGCATATGCTATTTAACAATTTTTGCCCAGGTCTTTTCCCTCCTTTGGGGATTTTTGCATCTTTCTAAATCCCTGATTTTCAGGGGTTGTCAGTGTCCAAACCACTGATTTTCCACTTGTAATAATCAGCCCAGAGGAAGCTCCAACATGTTCCCCACTCATGGAGTCATGGTCAACTGATTTTAACATGGCTGTTCCATTTGTCCTCCTTCAATTAATATAATTGTTCTATTGTTATACAAGTGTCATAGTCAAATAGTTAGTTGATTCCAAACAGATCTTTTCCCAACAGTAACAATAATTAAATACAATTATTGAATGCGAAATTCAGAATTGCCATAAATGGCAAAAATTTTCCAAATTCGAATTTGAAAAAAATGGAAATAAATTTCCAGCACACAAAAATAAAAAATATTTTGTTTTTGGGGGATGTCACATCCTTTCCCCCTTTAGTAAAACACTGTCGTCAATGTTCGTTTCTTTATTGGAATAGGATTGGATGATATTTCTGCAAATCTCCCTCCAATTCCCAAGTGGCCTCCTCAAGACTAAAGTGCTTCCATTGCACCTTTACCTGAGCGACGACATTGTTCCAAAGTATTATTTCTCTCCTATCCAGAATGTGTAGGGGTTCCACCTGGAACTCGCCTTCGGGTTACACCTACACCAATTTCCAATCAATCATATGTGTAGGGTCATGAATATACTTTTTCAACAAAGAAACATGAAATACATTATGAATTCTTAGATTAGCTGGAAGTGCAAGCTGGTATGCTAGGGGTCCAATTCGAGCTAGTATCTCAAAGGGCCCACAAAACCTGGGTGCCATCTTGGCACAGTTTCCCAACTTCAGCGAGATTTTTTGGGCTTTGAACTTCAAATAAACATGGTCTCCCACTTGAAATTTCAAGTGTCTTCCTTTCTAATCTGCATAGCTCTTCTGTCTGTCCTGTACTTCTTTCAAGTTCTATTGTGCCTTCCTTACCATGTTCTCCATTTCTTGGAGCATCTCCGGTCCAACCATGAGTCTATTAGCCGGGTTATCCCATCTAATTGGAGTTGTACACTTTCTGTCATACAATATTTCGAAAGGGCTCAACTTAGCCGAAGTTTGGTACCCATTGTTGTATGCAAATTTTACCAAGTGTAGGTAGTCTTCCCACTTGTTCGGCTTTGTTATTACATACATGCAGAGCATATCCTCTATGATTTGGTTTGTTCTTTTGGTTTGTCCATTTGTTTGTGGATGATAACTCGTACTGAAATTCAAATTAGTATTTAGCCTTGAAAACAATTCCTTCCAAAAAGCGGATGTGAATTTTACATCTCTATCTGAAGTCACCATTTTAGGAATACCATGAAGTCTAAAAATTTATTTCATGAATATTTCAACAATATTAATAACCTCAAAAGTAGACTTTACAGGAATAAAGTGTGCGAACTTACTGAGTTTATCGATTACAACCATGATTGAATCATTTTGTTTCTGATTTTCAGGCAAACCTGTTATAAAGTCGAGCGATATGGTCTCCCATTTCCATTCTTGTACCGGTAATGGCTGTAATAGGCTGGATGGATGCTGGTGTTCGGCCTTAACCTGCTGACAATATTGGCACCTATCCAAGTACTCTACTATTTCGCCCTTCATGTTAAGCCAGTAAAATAGTTTTCTGAGTGCTATTATTGTTTTTTGGTAACCTGGATGGCTAGAATACGGTTTCTTATGCACTTCATCTAAAATAGTTAATTTTATCTCTGCTGAATCCGGTATGTAAAGTCTATTTTTAAATCTTAATAGTCCCTTCTTGTCGATACTTATATGTGGTTTATCTGAGTTTGCGATACTATTTTGAAATTATGCCATTATCTTAGTGTAATTTCCATCGTTGATACCTTTCATCCTTATTCTTTGTTCCAGATCACTTTCTTCCCCACTGATGTTTATCTCAAATAACCCATGGAATCTTCTACTTAATGCGTCTGCTACTTTATTTTCCTTACCCTTGATATGTCTTACCTCGAATTCGAATTCGCTCAAGAAGGCTAGCCACCTTTCTTGTCTTGCATTAAGGTCTGTTTGGTTAAACATATATTTCACTCCACTATTATCCATCAATAGTAAGAATTTTTTGCCCATTATATAGTGTCGCCACATTTTTAAGGCATGTATTACTGCTACCAATTCTAAGTCATGAGTGACATAATTTCGCTCATGTTCTTTTAATTTCCGGGACTCATAACAAATCACGTGCCCTTCCTAAGTTAGAACACCACCTAGTCCCTCTTTACTTGCATCAACACATATCGTGAAGTCTTTATCTGGGTTTTCTACCTTCAAAATGGGCGTTGATGTCAATAATTCTTTTAGCTTGTTAAAACTGTCTTGGCACTTTTGCGACCAGTTAAACTTGGTCCCTTTCTTTTGTAATGACGTGATAGGGTAGGCTATCTTGGAGAACCCTTCTGTAAATCTACGATAATATCCGGTGATTCCCATGAATAACCAGATATCTTCTACATCCTTAGGTACTGGCCATTCCATAATGGATTTTATCTTTTTCGCGTCTACGACAATACCTTCCGAGGAAATGACATGTCCTAAATATTGTATTTCTTTTTGATAAAAATCACATTTGTCGAATTTTGGGTATATCTTGTGTTTCCTTAGTGTTTGCAGAACTATTCTTAAGTTTTCATCATGTTCCTCCTCCATTTTAGAATAGACCAGAATATCGTCAATAAACACTACTACGAACTTGTCTAAGTACTGGCTAAAGATGATGTTCATCAAGCACATAAATGTGGCTTGTGCATTAGTGAGTCCGAAAGGTATGACTACAAACTCGTAGTGTCTGTATCTTGTTTGAAAAGCGATTTTGTTTATGTCGTGGTCCTTTATCCTAACTTGATGATAACTGGATCATAAATCCAGTTTTGAGAAAATCTTGGCCCCACCAACTTGATCGAACAAATCATTTATCCTGGGTAAGGGGTATTTTTTCTTAATGGTCACTTTGTTCAGTTGTCTATAATCGATACATAGTCTTAGAGTATCGTCTTTCTTTTTCACAAAGAGGACCGGTGCACCCCATGGAGAGACACTTGGTCTGATATACTCTTTGTCCAACAATTCTTGTAATTGTATTTTTAATTCTGTCAGTTCTAGTAGACTCATTCAATAGGGTTCTTTTGACATGGGGGCTGATCCGAGTAGTAAGTCTATGGAGAAATCTATTTCTCTCCTAGGAGGTAATTTTGGTATCTCATCAACAAACATGTCTCTGAATTCACGTAGGACAACAAAGTCTTCTAACTTGGGATTATCTTCTTTTTCTAATAGATTCGTTACTTGGATGGCGTAAACTTGACATCCCTTTCTAATACATTTCTTCAATTGCATTGCTGAAACTTGTTTGACTGACACAGGTTTTGGTATGCCTTGGGCTGTCCTAACAGTGCCAAAATTATCTTTATAGCTAATTATCTTTGTATAACAGTCTAGTACTGCTTTTTGTTGTTCCAACTAATCCATCCCGATAATCATATCATAAGATCCTAGTGGGAGGATGTTCAGATTGGTCCTTATCTTTTGACCATCTAAGATAAACGCAAGATCAGAAATAAAGTTAACTACTTTTCTTTTAGTTCTTGTTGCTAGTTGTACAAGACAAGATTTTGCGTTCTTTTGTTTCTTAAGTTTATTCAACTCTACTACATCGGGGGTAATATAACTTAACATAGATCTAGGGTCAATTAAAACAAAAATTCAAGTGTCATGGATTTTACCTTTGATTTCAACCACCGAGGACTGGTGGTCAGCTTGTCAACCATCTATGGCTGCATTTATCCGATGTAGACTTTTACCCATGTCACCCACTGTCGAGGATTCTTGCAAATTATGGACAGTCATGTTGTTTGCTGCAATTAAACATGGACAGTTCCTCCTTAGATGAGGCTCTCCACACTCCCAAAACTTTAATGGCTTGTGGGATTTGTCCCCAAACTTCTTTGTTCCCAAGTTTACCAGTTTACTGCTACCTTGTGTGTTCGGATGATTGGAGTGAAAATCCTTCCTTGGGAAACTTTTTGCTGCATTCCGATAAAGAGTTGGTTGGTATCCCTTCTTCTGCTGGTGCATTCCATCTTGCTTCTTATCCTTCTAGGTCTTAGGAAACTGTACCTACTATTTATACTAGTCATAGCACATTCGCGCCTTCCTGAATTCCTCACTCAAAGATTTGGGGATGTCAAAATCAATTCTGTCTCGGTAAGCCTATGGTAAATAGCTTAAGAATCATTGGATTTTTACCTTGTCCTCTCGGATGTACAGTACAAACCTTAATAGTTCCAGAAATTTATTTATAAGGTCCTCCATCGTCATTTGTCTGAGTCATAATTCGTAAAATTATTTAGTCTTCCTTTCATAATAGCTTTCAGAAAGGTATTGTTTCTTGAAATACTTCTTGAAGTTGGACCATTCCAACTATTTCTCTTTTAGGCCCTTGGCCAATTTCAGGTCCTGCCACCAAATGATGGCCTTCCCCTTCAGATTGTAGATGGCCATTCTGACCTTCATGTTGCTGGAATAGTTGTAGATTTGGAAGTATTTTTTGATGTCCAACAACCATGCCTCAACTTCTTCTCCTGTCCTGGATTCTCCATCAAAGGTAGTTGGTTTAATATTTTTAAATTCTCCTTCAAGGTGGTTTGTTTGTTTTCTTTTTCTATTTGGTATGGTTTTGTCTTCAGCTGAAGGTGTCCCTTCAGATGAACTATCTCTTTTTTCTGTTTTTGCACTAGAATTCTTGGAGGCCCTCTTTCTGACCTCTTCCTCATGGTTATCATATTTTGGGATTTTCTTGGTTACTATACTACGCAGCAGGACTTCATTTATCTCTTGCTTTTCCTGCTGTGCCTTCTTCAATTTTTCATTGTCGGCCTTGAAAACCTGTAGTTCAACAATAAGGTTCCTCATTGTTTCCAACACCTCCGTGGGTGAGCTTCCATCACTGTTCTGTCTCGGATCTCCAGGAGGTCCTTTCTACGGATTCCCTTCCATCCTGGTTTCTGAACCTTCTTTAGTTGGCATTATTTAACACAAAATAGAAAAGCTTTATGTCTGTAATCCACAAGATTTATTAGTTTTTCATAAATCATAATATATACTAAGCAATTAATGTGGCCCTGTTCAGGCCTAGTGTTGTAACTGTTTCTTTGATACCATATGTAATGAACCTCAAATTTACCATAAAACAAAAAAAATTATATGACGCAATTCCATTTCGTTTAAGCTTAGAACTTAAGAGAAGGTAAGCTTCAATTCCATTCACAATGATATTATCCACCAGTCTAGTTTACTTCGAATAGAAAATTGTCAAAGTAATAAGTTCTGCACATTTAATTATGCTTGTGATTGCAAGTCTGGATCTTCATGACTGCTAGAACAGTAGGTAACTTGACTGTTTGCTAAGTGCACGTGTAAAGGAGAATATTATCATTTTTACTGTAGAAAATTCGCTTTAACTTTCTATTAACATCTGTACTTATTTCCTCCTATAAGTAAGTATATACCTATATCTTTCTCCATATAATAATTTAGGTACTTGTCATGCCCCATACACAGTGACCTGTAATATGAACTGTTATTATTATACTTCTATCCCGGATGAAGATCCTCCAACGTTTTCTACCAGTCCATTCATTGCATTATTAGAGTTGTTGCCATAACAATAAATTCCTTCTAGGTTCCTATAGTTCATGAAAATAACAGAGGTCAATTGGGTTTCAGCGATTATAAATGTCGAACACAAAATGAAACAAAGGGACCACGATGTTTGCAAAAAACCGTGAAAATACGAAAAAAATGTGGAGCAGCACTTCCGGGTTTTAGGGTTCGGGTTTTCTCAAGTACAAAAGCCAAACATCAACACACAAACACTTCCCAAAATTGTGAAAAAAATGCCCAGCACTTTGGGATTTCGGAGTTCAGGATTTCACGAGTACAGAAGTCAACATCAACACACAAAACTCCCAAAATTGCGAAAAGTGATCAACACTTCGGGATTTCGGAGTTCGGGATTTTGCGAGTATAGAAGCCAACAGCAACACACAACAACGTTCGAAATTGTGAAAGGTGACCAACACTTTGGGATTTTGGAGTTCAGGATTTCATGAGTACAGAAGCCAAACATCAACACAAAAACATCTCACGAAATTACGAAAAGGTGCCCAGCACTTCGGGATTTCAGGGTTCGGGGTTTCACGATTATTGTAGACAAACGTCAACACACAACAACCCCTGAAATTCTGAAAAAGTAAAGTGGGATCAACACTTCAGGGTTTCAGGGTTTAGAATCCCGTGACTTCAAAAGTCAAAAAATCAAAACACCACAATTTCCGAATCGCGAAAGGAAAGTGGGACACACATTTCGTGGTTTTGGGGTTCGGGACTTCGTGAGTTCAAGTACATAACTAAAACAGATACAAACTTTCGAAATGCGAAAAAGGAAAGGTGAGACCTGCATTTCAGGATTTCGGGGTTCAGAACTTTGCGAGTTTCGGTGTCCAAACATCAACATATACAAACTTTTGAAATGAGAAAAAGGGAAGGGTGAGACTCACATTTCGGGATTTCAGGGTTCAGGGTTTCGGGGTTTCCAATGCCCAAACCTATCCTACAACAACTCCCGAAATGAGAAACAAGGGGAAAAGGACAAGCACTTCGAGGTTTCGTAATTTTCTAAAATTCGTCATATACTTTAACTGTGGAAAGGGTAGACCGTTTTAAACAAAACAAGGAAAGCATAAAAATCTTCTGATAAGCGTCAGTTCTCATAATTGTTTAGCATTTGATAAACAAAAGGGTTTTTACAAATCTCCTTAACTTTCCATATTTTGTCCTTTACTGGTGTTCTTACTTTCGTTCTGTGAGACAGTAGGTGTAGAAGGATTCAATATCCATTTACCTAACAGAATTCTGAAGGTCTAACTAATGAGTTTTATACGCTTATATTCTATAAAAGGGTACGATAGGGTAACAATTTCTATAAAAGGTAATCTCCTATTATATTCACTTAGAGCCTCTTTTAATCAATGTATTAAATGTCACCAATACTAGATCTGTGAAACATGAATAAGAATATCATTTCCTCAGAGTTTGGTAATTGGAATTGATGTTCTGAGGGATTTCCTGGGGTTTTAACAATAGAGAAGACCTGCCCTGTTGATGTTAATCTCCTCCTTTCCTTACCTTCTTATAGAAAATTAAATCACAGGTGCGTCCATCTATCATTTTACTCACAGGAGGAACAATTTTCTAGAGTTTGGATGTTTATTACGAACTTCGCGACGACAGACAGATTATGAATACGAAATGAATTCATCTTCCATAAAAATAACTATACTTTAGTAGATAGATGCGAACATTCCAGTAGATGTATTACAACTATATATATATATATATACATATTTTATTCACATATATTCCTAACAACGAACAGAAAATGGGAATCGTTACAGTTCCATTTTAATCAAATACAATGCATCAGGAAAAATCGTTCATAACAGAGAAGGGAAATTATTCCAGTTCGGATTTAATAGATACATAACATGGGATGAAACATAGCTATTCATAAGAGAGAGGGTATATCAACATATCTAAATCAAATCCACGGGACGACAAAGGGAATAGCCATGTTCCTCCCAACTGTAGAACGGGGCAGCCAAAACTACTTGCCCGATTCACCCCCTAGCCTGACCATGAATCCATGAGGGAGAACTTGGAGACTCCTTTGCAATAATTCCAATTTTTTTCAGCAGTTATCCCCTTTCCTCACACTTGCTCGGCAGTGCTCATAACAAAAAGAAAACTTGCAATCCTTTCCCAACATACTTGGCAGCGTCCTGCCTCCTCACATATGTTATTTAAGAATTTTTGCCCAGGGCTTTTCCCTCCTTTGGGGATTTTCACAGCTTTCTAAATCCCCAATTTTGAGGGGCTTCCAGTGGCCAAATCATTGCTTTTCCACTTGTAATAATCAGCCCAGAGGCAGTTCCAACATGTTCCCCACTCATGGAGTCATGGTCAACTAATTTTAAGATGGTTGTTCCATTTGTCCTCCTGCAATTAATATAATTGTTCTGTTGTTATACAAGTGTCATAGTCAAATAGTTAGTTGAGTACAAATAGATCCCTACCCAACATTCACAATAATTAAATACAATCATTGAATTCAAAATTTAGAATTTCCATAAATGGAAAAAAATTTCCAAATTCGAATTTGCGAAAAACGGAAATAAATTTCCAGCACACAAAAATAAAAAATATTTTATTTTTGGGGGATGTCACATGTAAGAACTTGGGAAACACAAAATCATGATTTTATATGAGCCATTGGATTGAGGATAGATATGGGCCATCAACTCATTTTGAGGGAAGGACGAGCAAGTGAATTTCATAAGATGCGAAGACGCGAGACGTGAAATCTTGGTGTGCCTTTCAATTTGGCGACTGGTCAGAGCTTTGGTCACATCAAGGAAGGGACTTAGCCCAAAGAGATAACACCTAAATACGTTGAAGCTTAAAGGCATAAAGGAGGAAGCCGCATGTTCCATACAATCTTCACTTTAAGGGAAAGAGGGCCGATTAAGTGGATGTGAGGTCCTTCCCTAACTTTCATTAACCAGGATTTGAGACCATGAATGGAGAAATCGACTAATTGAGGAAGAGGAAATTTATATATTGTTTTTTTTTATTTGTTATTTTATTTTTACCCATCGTGGGTGTGTGACAACGCACCTCCCTTCTCTCGATTCTCGATTTTGTGCTTGCCTTAGATCGATAGTCTAGATCCCTCCATGATCCAACGGTTGAGGTTATATCGTGAACTTGGGTTTTGTGAGTTTGCTTACCTTGTGCAGTTCCAAAGGGTTAAATTTTGTGCACTTACCTTTGGATCCAATGATTGTTGTTCCATGCGCTTAGATCTAATGGTCCAAATCCAATCTCCCTTTGCACGTTATTATAAGTGTCTGGGCATGAGATTTGATGGCTAGATATTTTCCTCTGCAGTTGATCCGATGGAATATTTCGCTCCCCCTCTTGAGATTTTGACTCTTTTGAGTCATAAAGTTTTCTAATTCTTCAAAGGTCTCTACCTTTGAACCTCCTGCGAGTCCATCTCTCGGACCTCGACTACACTTCTGAAAAGTTATATCCCTCTTGATCTTGGCCTTTCATGAAGGTTTCGGATTCCCACACACTCCTTGTGTTTCAAGGATTTAGATAACTTAGATACGAAGGATTTATTGAAAATAAATTCTTCTCACCCTCCTGGCGTTCTCCTTTTCTGATTCTTCGACTTCTTGCAGAGTCCCTTTGACACTTAGTTGAATCTCGTATCTGTGCACTCCTTGCAGCAGATTCTTACGCAAGACTTGGTTCTTGTGGGTGACTGTGCATGTCTTGAAACAACAATTTTTCACTCCTTGTAAAGGGAAATTTTTGTGCTATCTATTATGAGGTTCATAATCTAAACAGATTCTTTCAACGCACTCTTTTCATTTGGTGTGCACACCTTGCACCGATTCTACAGAAGATAAACAATTTAAACTTATACTAACATTCACAGTTCTATATACTCGTAATGAATTTAATTCATTCATGAAACACAATAACATGGAATTGCAAACAATCTCCACACCATGCATTGGGTCAATTTTCTTCTGTTATCTTCATTGAAAAGTAAAATGGCTACAACTATAATCAAAACAAGAACTAAAATTCAGAAAATCTCCTCGTAACTTGCAACAACCTCATTTGGGTGTACAAAACCTATATTTATCTTAGAGGGTCCTTAGGGTTCCCCCCAACTACTTGTCTACTCCAAAACCTAACCTAACGACTATCTTAGTCCAGTTGCATTCCATAGAAGGAGTGGAAACTCCCACTTCGCTCACGATTGCTCAAGCATGCTTCAATAGATTTCCCAATGCTGAGTTCAGGCATGCTTCAAAATATTTCCCAGCATTGAGTTCAAGCATGCTTCAAAATATTTTCCATAACTACCAGCATTGAGATTCTGAAAATATTCTTAGGCATTGAGTGGTCCTACTCCATGTGCTCACTAAGGATGCTCCTGCATCATACTCCCCTTAACAAAAAATCATGGGCTCCTGTCCATAAGCTCCTGCACTGACTTTCCATGCTTCTGGATATCAACTTCATTTTCCCAAATGACATCTTCTATTGGGTGTCCTTTCCACTTGACCAAATATTCAAAATAGGTCTTCCTCCTGGTGTTTTTGCCAATCCTCTGATCAACGATCTTCTCCATCTATTGTTTTTATGCTATAGGCATTTGTTTTTTCCACTGAATATTACCTTGATCTTCTGATACCTCTATGTCATATTTCCTATAAGGATACAGGTCTGAAACGTTGAATATGGGTGATATGCCCACATCATCTGGTAACTCAATCTCATAGGTGCTTGCATCAAAATTATTCAAGATCTTACATGGTCCTATCTTCTTCATCTTTAACTTGTTATATGTTCCCCTAGGGAACCTTGATTTCCTGAGATGTTCTAGAACCTAATATCCTACTTCAAATTGAAATTCCCTGCGATGTTGGTCATCTCTGTGCTTGTACTCTTGGTTAGAAATCTACAACTGTCCTATGATCTGGATATGGAGCTTCTACATTTCTGCATCAAAATATTCTGCTCCAGTGCTCCTGATCTCACTCTGTTCCAAGCCTCTCAACTTAGATACTCCCCTTGGTTTCATTCCATACAATATTTGGAATGGGCTCTTTCCAGTGCTCCTATTTGGGGAATCATTGTATGCAAATTCTACTTGTGGAAGAATTTGATCCCACTGACTATGATGCTCAGTGACCAAAATCCTCAATAAGTTTCCCAAAATTCTATTTACTACCTCAGTCTTCCCATCTTTCTGAGGGTGATAAGCTGAGATGAAGGAAAAATTCATCCCCAATTTCTTCCACAACGTTCTCCAAAAGTGACCAACAAATTTTGTGTCTCTGTCTGAGACAATGCTTCTGGGTAGGCCATGAAGTCTCACAACTTCCTTGAAAAATAGATTTTCAATGTGTGTTGCATCACTGGTCTCCTGGCATGGGATAATGTGTGTCATATTTGAAAATCTATCGACCACCACAAATATGGAATCAAATCCTCTTTGCATTCTTGGCAGTCCCAACACAAAATCCATGCTTATTACATCCCAAGGCCTCTCTGGTATTGGAAATGGTTGATACAATCCAGTGTTCTGTCTTTTTCCTTTTGCATGCTGGTTGATTCTACATCTGTTCACAAACTTTATCACTTTGTTTCTCATACCTGGCCAATAGTACAAAATTCTCAACTGTGCAATTTTTTTTATCATGGATGAAATTTCCAGCCAATCCTCCACTATGATTTTGCTTCAAAAGGTTGTCCCTCATTGAGCACTTTGGTATGCACAATTGATTTCCCTTGAAAAACAATACCTCTTGAATCATATACTTTTTCCACTGGTGCCTATGTCTCATTACAAGATTCTCACATGCCTCATATGCTTCCTTGAAATCAGGGTCATCATTGTACATTTCCTTAAGGTATTCAAACCCCAAGGTCTTCACCTAGAATTCTTGCAGAATCAAACATCTCCTGCTCAATGCATCAAAAACTTTGTTATTATTCCCAGCAATATGTTTTATGACAAAAGAAAAATTCTACATAAACTCAACCCATTTTTCATGCCTTTGATTCAATTTTTCCTATCTGGTTATGAATTGTAAAGCCTGGTTATCGCTATACAAGACAAATTCCTGTTGGACAAGGTAATGTCTCCATTTCTTCAAGGCTTGAATTATGGCGTAAAATTCCTTATCATATGTGTAATATCTTCTGGTAGAACCTCAGTTATATTATGAATTGTAATCATGTTTTGTAGGCTGGTGAGTCGATTATTGATAAGTTGGTGGGATTATGTGTTTATTAGGCCAGAGATCCTAAGTGTTAATGCTAGGAGCCTGATTTTGTATATTTAATTATGCATTTCATTATTATAATATATGAAAATTGTTGCGTTCCAACCGACCATGAAGAAAGAGTGATGGGGGACTAATCTTCCACGGAATGGGTAAGGGAAAGGGGATTGAAAGGTTGGAAAGAGGGGCTAAGCTTAGGGGCTTAAGTACTTGGGAATAATAATTTATTATTATTCCAAAGTGGTGTGAAAGGTATAATTTTTATCCTAAGTTCCTAGAAAAAGGGAACACATACTTGATGGAGTGTATGCAGCTTCATGGGCAACATGTGTCCGCCCAGGCACATGAAATTTAACCCAAGAATTGAACCATGATGGGGGTTCATCCTCTATTATTCCATCAGGCTGTCTGAATCGTGTTACCTATGCATCTGATTGCTGCATAACTCATGTAGCTATGAAACCTGAAACCATGAGACCTCTGTGATCAACTAGTGTATTCCTATGAATTTTGTCTGGTCTTTGCGTTTGGCCTCCATCATTGACCTCTACATAATTTTTTTCTCACGCATCTTGAAACCCATGGATTGATCCATACCGTAATTATCTACGTCATGTGTGTTAAAACTATGGGTTTTTGTGGCCACATGGTCCCTTGGCTGACTCTGATTTTCTACATTCATCTGTTCCTTGCTGAGCCATACTGTTGTCCTCCTTGTGCTAGAATAGAGTTGAATAAGTAGGTTGTCAAGCCTGTGTCCAACACTCTCTCCAAGTGAGAGAGGTGGTTGTGGTTGAAGAGTTAGGTTTTCATGCCTGTGAGCGACTCTCTCTAGGTGAGAGATTGCACTAAGGAAGTGAGAACTCCTGGAAGGGGTCCCATAGTTTCCACAAAGCTCAGAGAATTCTAGTCTGACCTGTTGATAAAGCCCAAGAAAAGGGAGGTTTAGTAGCCGAAGGAATTTCCGAGTGACAGTGAAGGTGCATACTCCTAGGGTGGGACAGGCATGTGGGGAATGAGAGTCTATGAGCAGTGGGCATAAGTGGCTCCTGGGAGAGAATCCATCCTCATAAACTGTGTGTCTTCCTGTTGATCTTTCCTAGCCTAGGATTCCCTTGCTCAGTGAAGGTTAGTCCCAACTCGGGGGTGACCTACTACTGAGAGTGATGAGCAGTGCGGTCTAAGGCTGGGTGGTTTGTGGAAGGTCTACACGTAGTTGGTGGTGTTATGCCAGTTTAAAAGATAAGTATTAATTATGTACTTAATTTATATGTGATGCATGCCTATATATTGAAATGTATCATGTATTCCATTACAAGTTTGAATTGTTGTTAATTCCCTTAGTTTTGTATGTTAATAGTGATACTATGATTACTCTATATTAGTGGTTAAATTTCATAAATGTGTTAATTTGATTTAATGCATAATATTTATAATCATATTATATATGTATGAGAATGTTTCTGCGTAGTAGCGTTGCCCAACAGTGGGGCTGATGGCCGAGGTACATTACAATATGTGGAGTATTTTCTCTTGGTCTCATTTAGCTTCTCATTGAAATAGGAAATAGGTCTATTATCCTAACTCAAAACTGCTCCAATTGCAACTCCACTTGCATCACATCTCACCTGAAATGCCTTTTCAAAATTTGGCAAAAACAGAATTGGTCATTATTTTATTTTCTCTTTCATTATATTGAAGCTCCTTTCGACCTCCTCTATCCATTTAAAAGAGTTGTGCTTCTTCTTGATTGTATCCATCATTGGTGCACAAATTCCATGGAAGTCTATGATGAAATTCCTATAGAAACTTGTTAATCCATGGAAGCTTCTTACCTCAAACATACTTCTTGGTGACGACCATTCTTTGATTGCTTTCATCTTCTCTAGATCCATCTTCAGTTCATTTGAAGAGATAAAAAAAACCCAAGTAAATGAGCTTTGTCTTCATAATAGAGGAATTCTTTAGATTTATCAACATCTTCTCCTGTTGTAGTCTCCTCATCACTAGTGTTAGGTGTCTCAAATGCTCCTCTTTAGTTATGCTAAAGATCAGTATATCATTTAGATATACAACCACAAACTTGCCAATGAAATATTTCAGTATTTCATTCATCAACCTCATAAAAGTACTCAGGGAATTTGTTAAGCCAAATGGAATAACAAGACACTCATACAAACCTTCATTTGTATTAAAGGTTGTCTTACATTAATCACCGTCTCTCATTCTTATCTGATGATATCCACTTTTCAAATCTATTTTAGAAAATAAGTTTTCTCCACTTAAGAAATCCATTAAATCATCCATTCTTGGCAAAGGAAATCTATACCTGATGGTGATGTTGTTAATGTCTCTTGAGATTGTACACATTCTCCATCCTCCATCCTTCTTTCGATTCAACACAGTTGGTACTATGCATGGACTCAATCTCTCTCTGACCAAACCCTTGTCTAGAAATTCCTGGACTTGGTTCTCTACCTCCTCAGTTTCTCGAGGTGTCAATCTATATGCTTCTTTGTTTGGCAAACTTGGTCTTGGTATCAAGTCAATATGGTGGATGATACTTATGATGGGTGGAAATAAGTTAGGAAACTCATCCACCTCTATGTCAGCAAAATTATCGAACAATTCATGAACTTCTTCAGACAAGTCATCCATCGAAGTACTTGTAAGGATAACTCTGGGTTTCCTCACCACATCAAATTGCATCTCCTATTCTTTCTTGACTTATTTGAGGATTTCCTTCCCTCTCATGAGAAGTATGCTTGTGATGACTTCCTCTTTCACTTTCTTCTCCTCTATTTGCAACAACATGTGTGTTCTACCATTCTTCTCCAAGGTGTATGTATTCTTCCTCTCATCATGAATGGCATTCCTGTCAAACTGCCATGTTCTTCCCAACAAAATATGTCATACATCCATTGGAATTACATCATAGAGAATTTCATCTCTATATCCTCCTATATTAAATTAAACCAAGCATTGTTTAGTAACCATTACCTGGTGTCCTTTATGCAACCATGAGATTTTGTATGGCCTTGGATGTGCAGTTGTCTCCAGATCCAATTTCTCCACCATTTATGTGGATACTAGGTTATCAGTGCTCCCATTGTCAATTATCACCTTGCATACTCTGTCTTTAGTCTTGAAAGTTGTCCTGAATAGGATGTTCCTCTGCATTGGCTTCTCAACTTCTGCCTCTGATTTTAAGAGGACCTTTCTCAACATTAGGGATGTTCCATCCTCTGCTCCTTCTGCTTCAAAATTCCTTCTCTGTGATTCTGAAATGTGAGCTTCACCTCCTCCTTCTTTCTTCTTCTCAGGGCATTCTAAGACATGTGCCCTGTCTTTCCATATGAATAACATCTTACTTCTCCTCCTCTACTTCTTCCTCTTCCTCTAGAATAACTTATTCCACCACCCTATCTTCCTTGGGAACTTCCTCCTCTTTCTGAGTGACTATGTGGTTCTTCAGTCTCACCCTGAGACTTATGTGTCTTGTTATGGGTAACTCCCTTGCCTTTGTTTGGGGTTGAGATTTTACCTCTTCCTCGTTGGATTTATTTTCTGGCCAACTTCTCCTCTGCCTTTAGTGCAAACTGATAAGCATCATCCACTGTCCTTACTAACATCATGCTAATCTCATCCTGGATCTCATACCTCATGGCATTTATATATCTGGAAAAAAATTCTTCATCTTTCTCTCTTTGTGTAGTTCTGATGTTCAGCCTGTAGAACTCCTCTGTGTACTCCTTAACTATCATACCTTTCTGTCTCAGGTTCTGGAACTTCCTGAATAGATTGATCTGATAATATTTGGGCATGAACTTAACCTTCATCTTGGCTACCATTCTATCCCAATTCTTTATCTTTTGTTTTCCTTTGCTTCTCCTCTCATCCTGTAATTCATCCCACCAAAGTGTTGCATGTCCTTTTAGCCTGGTGACAACATGTTTCACCTTTTTCTCTTCATTGACATCTTTATATTCGAAATGTTTGTCCATGGATATTATCCAATCCAACAGCTCTTTAGCATCTAAATTTCCTTCATAAATTGGGACCTCTATCTTAGCTCTGGCTCCCAATCTAACAACTACTCTCAGCAAGCATTCCTCATAAACATCCTCTCCTGCAGCTTCTTCGACTTCTACTTCTTCACTCTCTGCATCACTGACATTTCCAGCATCAGGTTCCCTCCTCTGCGCTTCTTCCATTGCCTCTAATCTTGCACGAAGTTCTCGCATCTCCCTTTCTATAGATCGATTGGCTAAGGGTGTCTCCCCTCATCTCCTCGGTGGCATTGTGTTGACTGTCTGTCACACAAAGAGTACAACTTTGAGTTCTTTTGTCTCTTCTCCTTTTCTTATTGTCTTCAAGAAAAACCTCGTTCTGATACCACTTGATGTAGACCCCCCCTTCTCCCTTTGGGTTTGCTAACCTCTCGATCAATGATCGATCAAGATACTGAGTCAGATCGACTCTTTGGGTCTCTTCTAGACCCCTACAAAACCACTTACATAGGTCCTTTCCCCAAATACATAGGTCTTCTGAGACCCACAAGCCCTCTCCTAAGCGCTATTCAATTTACACGCCTGATAGGCGCTAGCTCTTCTCTGGCTAAGCCTCTCTTCCACGTGACCATCGGCTATGACCACACACCTAATTAAAAGGCGCTTTGTGAAATCACGAGTCGGGTATTTGCATGCGAGCCGATCCCCAATTTATCTGATCTCCAAACTCCCTAAGTGGGGCCTATCACGTGCTATCTCCTCCCTTAACCTTCGATGATGTGACCCCTCGCTATGACTTGGGGCCAACCTCTCGAGCGCTTCACGGTTTCGCATCCTTGGAAGGTTTGTTTGCTCGTCCTTTTGATTCCTAAAATCCAAAATCTGGGCTCCACTCACATCAGATCAATGTTCCACAATCCATGTGATCTAACGGTCGTACTTTCTCCTTCACATTTTTGGATTTCATGTTTCAGGTAGTTGGAAGATTTTTCACCTTCCTTCTCCTGATTCCCGATTCTGCACTTGCCTCGAATCGATGGTCTATATCCCTCAGTGATCCAATAGTTGAGGTTAAATCACGAACTTGGGTTTCACGAGTTTTCTTACCCTGTGCACTTCCAAAGGGTTAAAGTTCGTGCACTTACCTCTGGATCCAATGACTGTTTGTACACGTGCTCATATCTAATGATCTATATCCAATCTCCCTTTTCACGTTCTTCTGGATGTCTGGGCATGAGATTTGACGGCCAGATCTTTTCCTCCACAGTTGATCTGACAACAATTGTCACTCCCCCTCTTGATCTTTTGACTCTTTTGACTCAAAATTTTTTCTAAATATTCAAAGGTATCTACCTTTTAACCTCCTACGAGTCCATCTCTCGGACCTCAACTACACTTCTAAAAAGTGCTATCCCTCTTGAGCTTGGTCTTTCATGAAGGTTTTGACTTCCTGCACACTCCTTGCATTTCAGGGATTTCGATAACTCATATTCGAAGGATTTCTTGAAAATAAATTATTCTCTCCCTCCTGGCATTCTCCTTTTCTAATTCTTTGACTTCTTGAAGAGTTCCTTTGACACTTAGTCGAATCTCAGATCTGTGCACTCCTTGCAGCAGATTCTTACACAAGAATTGGTTCTTGCGGGTGACTGTGCATGCCTTGCAATAGTTGCTTTGCACTCCTTACAAAGGAAAAGTTTCTTGCTATCTCTTCTGAGCTTTGGAATCAAAACAGATTATGTCAACACACTCTTTGCATTCAATGTGCACACCATTCACCGATTCGACAGAAGAGAAAAAATTGAAACTTATACTAACATTCATAGTTCTATCTACTCGTAACGAATTTCATTCATTCATGAAACACAATAACAGGGAATTGAAAACAATGTCCACACCATGCGTTGGGTCAAATTTCCTCTGTTATCTTCATTCAAAAGTAAAATGGCTACAACTTTAATCAAAACAACAATTAAAATTCAGAAAATATCCTCCTAACCTGCAACAACCTCATTTGGGAATACAAAACCTCTATTTATCTTAGAGGGTCCTTAAGGTCCCCCCTGAATACTTATCTACTCCAAAACCTAACCTAATGACTATCTTAGTCCAGTCGCATTCTAGAGAAGGAGTGGAAACTACCCCCACTTCTCTCACGATCATTCAAGCATGCTTCAGAATATTTCTCGGTGCTGATTTCAGTCATGCTTCAAAATATTTCCCGGCGCTGAGTTTAGGCATGCTTCAAAATATTCGTCATAACTGCCAACAATGAGATTATGAAAAGATTCCCAGGTGCTGAGTGGTCCTGCACTGCGTGCTCGCTAACGATTCTCCTACATCAATTCACACCACATTTTTCTTGGAATCTTACCCAACATTCACACCACGTTTTTCTTGGAATCTTTCCCAACATTCACACCACTTTTTTCTTGGCATCTTACCCAACATTCACACCATGTTTTTCTTGGAATTTTGCCGAACATTCACGCCACGTTTTTCTTGGCATATTAGCCAACATTCACACCACATTTTTCTTGTCATCTTACCTAGCATTCACACCACGTTTTTCTTGGCATCTTACCCAACATTGACACCATGTTTTTCTTGGCATCTTACCCAACATTCACACCACATTTTTCTTGGCATCTTACCCAACATTCACACCATGTTTTTCTTGGCATCTTACCCAACATTCACACCACATTTTTCTTGGCATCTTACCCAACATTAACACCACATTTTTCTTGGCATATTACCCAACATTCACACCACGTTTTTCTTGGCATTTTACACAATGATTTCTCCCAGTATTTACACAACTATTTCACCTAGGTTTACATAACATTCTTGTTATGGATTTTATTGTTCCTTAGTTATGGATCTTATTTTATTTATACAACGATATTATATTTATTAGACAACAATATCATATATTCAATAAACTTGTGAATGGAAAGTGATATTGATTATTGACAACATTTCTACATTTGAATGACAACGTTTTTATGACTGTGTGTGACTGTGTTGTAATGGTTGCTATGTATAGATTTTGACAACGAATTTAATGATAATTGTTTGTATAATTGTTGTGTATAGATGGTTGTGTGACTACGAATTCAATATATTTTAACAACGATTTTATATATATTGTATGACAGTGATAGTGTGACAACAATCTTGTATATATTTTGTATGACATCAATTGTATGACAACAATCTTGTATATATGTATGACAACGATTGTTGACAATGATCTTGTATATATTTTGACAACGATTTATATATATTTGTATGACAATGATCTTGTACATATTTTGTATGAGAACGATTGTATGACAACGATTGTATGAAAACGATCTTGTATATATTTTGACAACGATTTTATTTTTGGACAACTATTTTAAACTGAAAGATAAGATGATGTGGAAGTTCTTTTGTTAATCCAAAAGAAAGCCCCTTGTATTCATGTTCTTAATATATTAAATTACCTTTTTATGAGGGTAGAATTTATTTAGCTTAACAAATGTAAGTACTAATTCCTTATACCACTATGATTAAGATATCTCTCAATTAACATTCTATTATATAGAGAATTAAAATTGAATATCCATGCACACGAATTTTTAGATATTAATCAAATCATTTCCGTTTTACAATGTGGGAGACTTCCTTGAAAAAGTGCCTCATAAGAAAAAAAGAATTATTTGGATGGTTGTGCAATTTAAATATCGAATGATGTCACCTTGCATCTTATTGACTTGTCAATTGGGTACTTGGGTATAGTCTTCTTGTATTTTTGACAGTTAATTTGGTCTCCTAGCACGTTGGAGTTTTCTTGGGTTATTGGTCTAGACATGTTATGTTGCACCTTGGTTACTGTCATGACCACTTCTTTGTGATGGAATGATTCTTGACAAGGGGATCATCGGGCACCCCGATTGATAGAAGCGAAGGATAACCTATCCAAAGTCATGTGCTTCTCGATGTGGGCGTTATGTTCACTGTAATTTTATGTTGGTTCTTGTGCTATAAATATTGTTTGTGCTTGTTCCTCACTCGTCGTGAAGGGTCAAGTTACCTGTGTCATTTGATGCTAGTTGCGTCTGGTTGATCTTGATGTTGTCCCTTAGATTAGTAGTTTTATTTTTCTAATTGATTATCGCATGTTGTGTCCAGTTGCATGATGTGCCAGTATGTTGGTTCATTGTTGTCTGTTGCCTTATTTGCGTGCATTGTGTTCATCTTCAAGTTGTGTTTATTAATTGTTGTCATTGTTCCCTTCCTTCTTAAGAAAAATAAAATGTCTTTCTTTTTCATCGTGTCGCATGTAGTCGTAACGATAGGGGACGTTACACTATATTTCATGCCATCGGAGTTAGATATTTAACAACTTGTTTTTGCTGAGAATTTACACTGTCTGGACTACCTAATACAGTCATGTAGCTGATATGCTAAGATTGATACAGTTCGAACTTCCTATTACAATTTTGTAGCTGATATGTTGAGACTCTCGTAGACAACAACTACATCTTCTAGCAGGCTGAGTTGCCAAGGGATAAGTGGCGGCCTTTCCCTATTGTCTAGAAATATTGAACAAGCTTTGGTTTAGGCCTGCAGTCATTTAAGTGAGGGTTACCACAGGTTTGAATAGATCTGAGCCCCCTTTAATTTTATGCCACAAGAATCTTTATGCGACAGGAAGCACTAGATCTGGATCGCCTTCTTTCTTTTACTATTGGGGTATTGTTGTGGTAGTGTTAGAGGCCTGTGACCACTTTTAAATGGATAACCGACCCTCCTCCTAGGTTTCGGCCACTCTTCATATACCTCAACTGCTTGTGGGTTTTCTCCTAGGCTCCATCCTTTTTCTTCATAATGGTAGGCTCTAACCTCTTTCACAAAATTTCGAGGCTTCTTGTGGGGTTTCTCCTAGGCTCCAACCCTTTCTTTATGGTTGTAGGATCTGACCTCTTCTTTTCCACATAGATGTTTCCCCTCTGGTATATTTTCCATACACGAAAGAAGGGAGACCCATCCTTCTTACTCCTCATAACTACAACAATGTTTCAGCATACCTTTCCTTCAATTCTTAATGTGTAATGGTTTTCTTCAAGCCTTCTCTGAAACCTTGTTATATTTTTAGTGAGCTATGGTTCATGTATGCCTTTTAAATTTTCTATCAACAATTACTTGAACCATAACTACTGCAACAAATCAAGATCACAAGAAGAATATCTATGCACAAGTACACACTAAGTATCCTGGGAAACCCTTCTCAACAAGGAAAGAAAACCCAACCAATCCTTTTCTATATTCCTCAAGAGAAAGACCTCCCAGACCATCACCAAAACTAGCACACAAGAGGGTGCTGCAATTCTCAGAATTTCAGACCACAACTTATGAAATCATGAGATGACACAATGATAAGTGTGTTTCCTCAATGGGGATTCACCTTTATTTCTATAAGACTTGTCACATCAAATGATGTGTCTATTGGCACAATAGGGCCGACCTCAATAACTCAAAATATAATTAATAATTACCATATTAATTTTATTTTATATTAATTATCTTTTAAATTAATTATTAATCACATTAAGGTGGGGCCAACCTATACCCTTAATATTACAATTAGGGTTACAGACAGGTCTAACTCTTGAAAAATATAGCAAGGGATATTGTACACCCACTAGTTCTCATCCGGTAGGGGCACATCCATAGGGATTTCCATATCTCTGCATCACTGCATTACATAAAAGAACCACTTCTTCACTAGTTCTTAGCCACTAGGATCACGTTCACATGTGCTTGTCCATAGGCACATCCACTCAATAGATCTTATTTCCCACTTCATTACACATGAGAATCATCTGGAGTTTCTCACCAACTCTTCTTCTCAAAGGAGGATAATACATCATCTTCATTTATGTTCTCATGATGATGCACCCAACACTTTGGGATTTCACACGTTCACCTTGTGCTCAACCACAGGAACGTCCAACTTTGCAGATCTCCTTTCTCACTACGTTACACAAGAGAATCATCTGGAGTTCTTCTCAACTCTCTGAACAATGGAGGTCATCTCTACAGTAAATATATGTCTCATATAGGAACCACACACCCTTCTCAGGGGATTTATCTTAGGTTTTTAAGATGGATAAATTCTTAAACAACTTCAATGGTCAACATCTCACATGTTTGTACTATGGAGAATGTCCCACATAACTGAAATCATCAACATGAATGATTTTTTTCGAGATGCACTTGTGCTTGTGTAATAGGGAAGCTAACACACACCATCTTTCCTCGAAGGTGGAATGATGTTATTTGATATGTTCTTGTGCCAGAGGGAAAACTAGAATGCACTAGATTTACTTTAAGGTGGAATGATGTTGTTTGATATACACTTATTCTTCTGCAAGAGGGAAAGCTATCACATGCTAACTTTTCCCCACAGTTCAATGATATGTCCAAGATGTGCTTGTGAAAAACAAAAATCTAGCATGCATTAGCTTTCTTCCATGGTGGAATGATGTTGTTCTAGATGCTCTTGTGGTTGTGCACAAGGGAAAACTAGCACATGATATCTTTCCCCCATGGTGAAATGATGTTTGAGATGCATTTGTGCTTTTTCAAGAGGAAAAGTTAGCACACACTATCTTTTCCTTATAGTGGAATTATGTTGTTTGAGATGTGTTTGTACTTGTGTGAGAGGGAAATTTAGCATGCACTAACTTTCCCCTATGCTATAATGATGTTCGAGATGAAATTGTGCTTGTGCAAGAGGGAAATATAGCATTGACGAAGTGTCGCACCCGCAGGCACACCTTCTCACAAGATCTTCTCTTTCCTCGGCCCGAAGAACACTAACCGGTCCTTCTATTTCCCTATCGGGAAATATGCACCCACAGATCTGTTTGCGTGACTCCCCCTCTCTTTACTTATTAGGGAATCAAACTTCACAACCTTGCGAGGTCAGTGATCGAGCGTAGGACTCTCGAATCTCCGAGACCCGATATGAGTCAACGCTGACCCTTCCGTTCCTTTGTCGAGACTTTCTCTATTGGGATCTCGACACTCGCGGTGTCGAGCAACTTGGTTCTCAAACTCCCGAGTCCCGATATGCCGAAACTTTGATGAGCTCGCAGCTTTGACTTTTCAATGATCCCATCACCTTGTCGGGATTTCAGACTTCGTGGGATCATGAATCCTGATGTCCAATGTTTCAGGACTTTACTTTTCCCGAACCTCGATACAGTGTGCTACCTATCCACCACAAAATCATGTGGCCCCACACTGTACTTGCAGCCATCGGGATATCGCGTATCGTGATTTTTCAACTCCCGTTACCAAATCTTTGATTCCTTTCTTACGAAATCCCAATAGGCGATTTCGCGAATAATCCAACACCCTTGGCTGGCTTGGATCAACGACTCTGCCCCTTCTGAGCTTTAAACACTATGGGAATATCTGTAGTATCCCCCTACACCCTCGTGATATCCAACGGCTCATGGTGATTCACTGATTTTCCCTGGAAGATATCGACTGTCCATTCTTCCTTATGCAATCCACGAAATGACTAAGTGTTCTTCCACAGAACTTATCCACCTGCATGCAAACTTGCGACGCTTCTTGCCAACCTTCAAGGCACAAATTTTCTACGCTATCCTTCAACAAATTCGAAGTTCCTATCCCTCCTGATCTTTTCCCCACGACCTCAAGTCCTTCAAGAAAACTCTTGCATGCACTCCTTGCGGAAAACCTTCAACAACGTCGAAGTGTTGAAGTCACTTGAATCTGCACACACCTACAACAACAGTCTGTCAAATGCTTCACTCAGGTTCACAACCCTGATACTTTTACCCGGCCTGCACACTCCTTGCATCGCTCCTGTGCCCAACTGCACTTCTGGATGAATGAGAACAAAACTATCTCTATCTGAACCCTCTGTCAATGCACTCCTCGCAGACACTTCAACTGCACTCCTTGCAGGAATTCTTGGACTCAATAGAGAAACAATTGAAACTCATTCCATCTCCCTCTCAGACTTCAATTCATACATGAAATCACATACACAGCATATAAAAGCAAATGTATAACAGGAAGCAAACGTTCATGAGCCTATCATTCAACACCAATACACAAAGAACAACACAAACCATGAATTTGAATCAAAGCTTTCTATTAATTCAAATGTCTGTACATGGGTGTTTTTACACAGCTCTCTGCTTCTTCTTGCTCCAAATGCTTCTGAATAATGTTACAATGCACAATGAGGGTGTCTATATCCCGTTTCCCTCTTGCGCTCTAAAACTGTCTAGTCTAGAATTAAATTCTATCTACTTTACATTAATTATTTTAAATGTCATCTACCTACTAAGGACGAGAGCTATCCGCTCAAGGTCCGTTTACAATATACAAGTGTGCCTCATCTTAATGGCTCATTTAAGATTTGCGCAACAATTCCAAAGTGTTTTCAAAATTTGTGTTGGCTTGTCCAGCTGTCCTCCGCTTCCGCGCTGGCTCGCTTGATGTGTTGGTGATGCTCCTACATCATACTCCCTCGCTTGAAAAATTTCATGGGCTCCTGTCCATGAGCTCTTGCACGGTGTTTCCATGCTTCTGTCTCTCAGCTTCAGTCTCCCAGCTGGCATATTCAACTGGATGGTTCTTCCACTTGACCAGATACTCAAAATATTGTTTTCGCCTGGTCCTCTTACTCACTCTCTTGTCCAGTATGCATTCCATCTGTGTCTTCTCTGCAACTGGCATTTGCTTCGTCCAC
>ML779634.1:648196-672932 GCA_009831015.1 Picea engelmannii | reverse complement strand
TGTCCCCAAATTTTCTCAAGACCTTGCATGGCCCGATTTTCTTCATCTTCAGCTTATTGTATGCTCCTCTTGGGAGCCTTTCTTTCCTCAAATGTGCCAGAACTAGATCACCAACCTCGAACTGAAGTTGTCTCCGATGTTTATCTGCTCTGTGCTTGTATTCCTGACTTGAATTCTGCAACCACTCCTTCACCTGGCTGTGAAGTTCCTTCATCGCCTCATCGAATTCCTCTGCACTAGCGCTCCTAGTAGCAGTTTGTCCTGAATCTCTTAGTTCAGAAATTCCCCTTGGCTGCATGCCATAAACAAACTGAAATGGACTCTGGCCTATGCTCTGATTCACTGAGTCATTGTACGCAAATTCTGCCTGTGGTAATATATTGTCCCAACTGCTATGGTGCTCTGTCACCAAGCTTCTCAGCAAGTCTCCCAGACTTCTGTTGACCACTTCCATCTGTCCATCTGTCTGAGGATGATAAGCTGAACTAAACATCAAATTAGTCCCCAGCTTCTTCCATAATGTCCTCCAAAAATTCCCTATGAATTTCGTGTCTCTGTCCGAAACTATACTTTTCGGCAACCCATGAAGTCGAATGACCTATTTTAAGAAAATATTTGCAATGTGAGTTGCATCACTGGTCTTCTGACATGGGATGAAGTGTGCCATCTTAGAAAACCTATCCACTACCACAAATATTGAATCAACACCTCTTTGTTTCCTTGGCAACCCCAATACAAAATCCATGCTTATCGCATCCCACGGCCTTTATGGTATGGGCAACGGTTGATAAAAACCTGCATTCTACTTTCTTCCCTTCGAATGATGGAACATTTTTCATCTGTCTACAAATATTTTGACATCTGCTCGCATTCCCGGCCAAAAATATGACTCATTCAATTTTGCAAATGTTTTGTCATGACCGAAATGTCCTGCCAATCCACCACTATGTTTCTCCTTCAATAGATTCTCCCTCATGGAGCATTTCAGAATACATAGTTGATTGCCTCTGAACAAAAATCCTTCCTGGATCATGTATTCTATCCATGGGATTATGTCTCTGAGAATTGGATTCTCAGCTGCTTCATATGCTTCCTGAAAATCTAGATCATCTGCGTACATATTCCTGAGATCATCAAAACCTAAAGTGCGGACTCTGAACTCCTGCAACAACAAACACTTCCTGCTTAAAGCATCAACAACTTTGTTAGCAGTACCAGAAATATGTTGAATCACAAATGTGAAATTCTGCATATACTCAACCCATTTTACATGTTTCTGATTCAACTTCTCCTGTTGAGTCACAAACTGCAGTGCATGATTGCCACTGTACAATACAAATTCTTTGGGTATCAAGTAATGCCTCCATTTCTTTAATGCCTGTATGATAGCATAAAACTCCTTATCATACGTGGAGTATTTCAACTTCGCTTCATTCAGCTTCTCGCTGAAATATGCTATCGGCCTATCTTCTTGACTCAAGACTGCCCCGATCTCAAATCCGCTCATCTCATTTCACCTGAAATATTTTCTGGAAATCCGGCAACACCAAAACCAGTTGTTCCGTGATCTTCCTTTTCAGCAGATTGAAACTCTTTTCAGCTTCTTATGTCCAGTGAAAAGACTTATGCCTCTTCTTCACTGTATCCATCATCGCTGCGTTAATTCCATTGAAATTCCTGATGAATTTTCGGTAGAAACTAGACAAACCATGAAAACTTCTCACCTCGAATACATTCCTCGGTGATGGCCAATTCTTGATCACTTCCACCTTATCTGGATCCATCCTCAACTCATTTGCCGAAATAACAAATCCCAAATAAATGAGTTTTGTCTTCATGAATGAGGACTTCTTCATATTAATCAACAACTTCTCCTGCTGTAGTTTTTGCATCATTGTAGCCAAATGCTTCAAGTGCTCTGCCACTGATTTACTATAAACCAGTATGTCATCCAAGTATACGATGACAAATTTCCCGATGAAATCCCTCAGGACTTCGTTCATCAACCTCATAAAGGTACTTGGCACATTTGTTAAGCTAAACGGCATAACAATCCATTCATACAAACCCTCGGTTGTTTTGAATGCTGTCTTCCATTCATCGCCTTCTCTCATGTGAATCTGGTGATATCCACTTTTCAAATCAATATTTGAAAAGTACCTTGCTCTGCTCAAGCAATCCATCAAATCATCCATTCTTGGCAATGGAAACCTGTACCTGATGGTTATCTTATTGATCGCCCTCGAGTCGGTACACATCCTCCAGCCTCCGTCTTTCTTTGGACTGAGTACTGTTGGAACAACACATGGACTCAAGCTTTCCCTGACTAATCCTTTGTCCAACAACTCCTGGACTTG
The DNA here is from genome assembly GCA_009831015.1 of Picea engelmannii. Taxonomy (NCBI): domain Eukaryota; kingdom Viridiplantae; phylum Streptophyta; class Pinopsida; order Pinales; family Pinaceae; genus Picea; species Picea engelmannii. The sequence continues at coordinate 670,575 of ML779634.1, read as the reverse complement.
CCTTTTAACCTCCTCATTCTCCTGCGGAATCAATGTGTACGTGGCTTTATTTGGAAGAATGGCTCCTGGTATGAGATCAATATGATGACTCACACTCCTGACCGGTGGCAACGAATGAGGTAGTTCATCCACTATAATGTTAGCGAACTCTTCCAGTAGTTCCTGAACTTCATCCGGTAAATCATCCACTCTTGTACTAGTCAGAACAATCCACGGCTTCCTGACCACAAAGAATCGTGGATCCTCCTTCTTCTTAACCTTGGTAAGAAGTTCCTTTCCACTCATGAGAAGTAGTGTGTTTCTTACTTCTGGCTTCACCTCCTTATCCTTTATCGGAAGCAACATGTGTGTCCTCCCATTTTTCTCTAGGGTGTATGTGTTCATTCTCCCATCATGAATCACATTTCTGTCATATTTCCATGGTCTACCCATCAATAGATCACAAACATCCATGGGAATAACATCACATAAGATTTTATCATTATATCCACCTATCTTGAATTCAACCAAGCATTTTTTAGTAACAGTTACTTGGTGTCCTTTCTGTAGCCACGAAACTCTGTATGGGCTTGGATGATCAGTCATATCCAGCTCTAGCTTCTCTACCATCTCCGTAGATATGATATTATCCGTGCTACCACTGTCTACAATTCCCTTGCCTACCCTGTCCTTGGTCTTGCAAGCAGTCCTAAAGAGTCTGGTCCTTTGGAATGAACTTTCCACCTCCTTCTCAGGTGTCAAAAGTACTTTTCACATCATGAGCGATCTTCCGCCTTCAGCGTCTTCGGCCTCAACATCCCGCCTCTGTGCTTCAGTGATGTGAGCTTATCCAATGTCCTTCTTTTTCTCTGGACACTCGTAAGACTTGTGCCCATTCTTTCTGCATGTGAAGCATGTGATTACTCCACCTCTTCCTCTTCCTCTGCCTCTAGTACGAGGAAAAGTGTTGTTGTCAACATAATCTCCTCTCTGTTCATTATGCTGCCCTCTCTGTTCAAAATATGGCCCCCACTGTGAGGTTCCACCTCTCTCTGCATGAGTCTGAGGTTTCTTCCATTCCTCCTTGGGCTTCTGGTATTTGTCCTGGGCAGCTGCTTTGCCTTTGGGCTGACTTCTGCCTCGGCCCCTCTAACTCTATTTTTGGCTCAGCTTCTCTTCAACTTTCAGAGCCATATGATAAGAATCTTCCACTGTTAAGATGGTTACCATGCTCATCTCATCCTGGATATCATATCTAAGGCCATTCATGTATCTGGAAAATTTTTCATCATCGCTCTCCCGATGACCTGCCCTGATGTTCAGTCGATAGAATTCCTTAGTGTATTCTTTCATTGTCATCAGCTTCTGTCTCAGGTTCTACATTATCCTAAACAGAGTAATTTGATAATCCCTGGGGATGGATTTCGCCTTCATCTTCATGATCCTCCTGTCCCAGCTCTTGATCTTCTGCTTTCCCTTGCAGTGCCTATCATCTTGTAGTTCATCCCACCATAATGTTGCATGTCCTTTTAAGCGTGTAATAGCATGCTTTAATTTCTTATCCTCTTCGACATCTTTGTAGTCGAAGTAAGTATCCAGAGCTCTAATCCAATCTAGTAGCTCCTTTGCATCCAAGTTTCCCTTGTAAATTGGAATTTCCATCTTTGCTCTTGCACCCATCCTGGCAATAGCTTTGATCAAACGCTCGTTTGATGCATCTCCGACTGTAAATTCCTCCTCTCGTTTAGCCTCTATTACACTATCAGAATCACTCAGGTCACCTACAATAGTTGTGCGTCTTTGCGTTGTCTCCATGTCCTTGAGTCTCGCTTAGAGGTCTCTCATCTGTCTCTCTATGGCTGGATCAGTTATCTACCTGCCTCTTCTTCTCTGCACTTCCCTATCCTCTGGATGAGGTGACTGCCTATCTCTCCTTGGCGACATGGCGAATTCTCCTCTTCTCTGCTACAGAAAAAAAATAACAATCTGTCTTAGCTCTGATACCACTTGACGTTGTGTATCAAAGTACTCCTTACCTCTTATGCCTTCCTTGCCTGAAATATACAGACAAGAATCTGAAGCTCTGATACCAAACTGACGCAGTGTTGCACCCGCAGGCATGCCTGCTCACAGGATCTTCTCTTTCCTCGGCCCGAAGAACACTAACCGATCCTTCTATTTCCCTATCGGTAAATCTGCACCTATAGATCTCTTTGTGCGACTCCCCCTCTCTTTACTTATCGGGGAATCAGACTTCACAACCTTGCGAGGTCAGTGATCGAGCGTAGGACTCTCGAATCTCTGAGACCCGATATGAGTCAACGCTGACCCTTCCCTTCCTTTGTCGGGACTTTATCTATCGGGATCTCGGCACTCACGGTGTCGAGAAACTCAGTTCTCCGACTCCCAAGTCCCGATATGCCAAAACTCCGATGAGCTCGTGGCTTTGACTTTTCAACGGTCCCGTCACCTCATCGGGATTTTTGACTTCACGGGATCGTGAATCCTGATGTCCAATGTTTCGGGACTTTACTTTTCTCAAATCCCGATACAGTGTGCTACCTGTCCACCACCAACTCCTGTGGCCCCACATTGTACTTGTAGCCATCGGGATATCGCGTATCACGATTTCACGACTCCCGTTACCAAATCTTCGATTCCTTTCTTACGAAATCCCGATAGGCGATTTTGCGAATAATCCAACACCCTTGGCTGGCTTGGATCAACGACTCTGCCCCTTCTGAGCTTTAAACACTATGGGAATATCTGTAGTATCCCCCTGCACCCTCGTGATATCCAATGGCTCATGGTGATTCGCTGATTTTCCATGGAAGATATCGACCGTCCGTTCTTCCTTATGCAATCCATGAAATGACTAAGTGTTCTTCCACAGAACTTATCCACCTGCATGCAAACTTGCGACGCTTCTTGCGAACCTTCAAGGCACAAATTTTCTACATTGTCCTTCAACAAATTCAAAGGTCCTATCCCTCCTAAGATTTTCCCCATGACCTCAAGTCCTTCAAGAAAACTCTTGCACGCACTCCTTGCGGCAAACCTTCAACAACGTCGAAGTGTTGAAGTCACTTGACTCTGCGCACACCTACAGCAACAGTCTGTCAAATGCTTCACTCACGTTCACAACCCTGAGACTTTTACCCGGCTTGCGCACTCCTTGCACGACTCCTGTACCCAACTACACTTCTAGATGAATGAGAACAAAAACTATCTCTATCTGAACCCTCTGTCAACGCACTCCTTGCAGACACTTCAACTGCACTCCTTGTAGGAATTCTCTGGCTAAAATAGAGAAACAATTGAAACTCATTCCATCTCCCTCTCAGACTTCAATTCATACATGAAATCACATACACAACATATAAAAGAAAATGTATAACAGGAAGCAAACGTTCATGAGCCTATCATTCAACACCAATACACAGAGAACAACACAAACCATGAATTTGAATCAAAGATTTCTATTAATTCAAATGTCTGTACATGGGTGTTTTTACACAGCTCTCTGCTTCTTCTTGCTCCAAATGCTTCTAAATAATGTTACAATGCACAATGAGGGTGTCTATATCCCGTTTCCCTCTTGCGCTCTACAACTGTCTAGTCTAGAATTAAATTCTATCTATTTTACATTAACTATTTTAAATTCCGTCTACCTACTAAGGATGAGAGCTATCCGCTCAAGGTCCATTTACAATATACAAGTGCGCCTCATCTTAATGGCTCATTTAAGATTTGTGCAACAATTCCAAAGTGTTTTCAAAATTTATGTTGGCTTGTCCAACTGTCTTCCACTTCCGCACTGGCTCGCTTGATGTGTTGGTGATGCTCCTGCTTCAAGCATGTGCTAGATTTCCCCTACACGCAAGCTTTCCCCCATGGTGGAATTATCTTGTTTGAGATGCACTTGTTCTTGTGCAAGAGGGAAAGCTAGCACACGCTAGCTTTCTGCCCCGGTGGAATGATATTGTTTGATATGCACTTGTACTTGTGAAAATGGGAAAGCTAGTACGTGCTAGTTTTCCCCCACGATGGAATGATGGTGTCTGAGATGTTCTTGTGCAAGATGGAAAAGCTAGCATGTGTTAGATTTCCTCCATGCTGAAATAATTTTGTTTTAGATGCCCTTGTGGTTGTGCAAAACAAAACTTTAGCACATGCTAGCTTTCCCCCACGATGGAATGATGTTCGAGATGTGTTTTTTCTTGTCCATTAGGGAAAGTTAGCACATGATAGTTTTTATTTACAGTGGAATGATGTTGTTTGAGATGCACTTGTAATTGTGTAATAGGGAAGATAGCACACGCTTTCTTTCCCCGAAGGTGGAATGATTTTCTTTGATATGTTCTTGTGCTAGAGGGAAAACTAGCATGCACTATCTTTACTCCAAGGTGGAATGTTTTTTTTTTTATATGCACTTGTTCTTGTGCAAGAGGGAAAGCTATCATGCGCTATCTTCCCCCCACAGTGGAATGATGTTTTCCTAGATGTGCTTGTGCAAGATAGAAAGCTATCATGCATTAGCTTTCTCCCATAGTGGAATGATGTTGTTCTAGATGATGTTGTGGTTGTAAATGAGGGAAAGCTAGCATGTGCTAGCTTTCCCCCCTGGTGAAATGATGCTCGAGATGCATTTGTTCTTGTCCAATAGGGAAAGTTAGCACACACTATATTTTCCTTAGAGTGAAATTATGTTGTTTGAGCTGCATTTGTGCTTGTGTAAGAGGGAATGTTAGCACGCACTAACATTTCCCTAGGATAAAATGATGTTGTTCTTTTCCAAGAGGGAAAGTTAGAACATGTTGGTTATTCCTTACAGTGGAGATATGTTCTCCCATATGCGCTTGTGTGTGTGAAAGAAGGGCACACATTATCTTTTACAAACACAATCGCATGTTCTTTGAGATGCGATTGTGTTTGTACAAGAGGGAAAGCTAGCATGCACTAGCTTTATACCATGGTGGAATGATTATGTTCTAGATGTTCTTGTGCTTGTGCAAGAGGAAATCTAACACATGCTAGATTTCCCCCACGGTGGAATGATGTTGTTGGAGATGTGTTTATGCACATATGATTTTTCAAGAGGGAAAGATAGCATGATTTTTCACATATGATTTTTCAAGAGGGAAAGATAGCATGTGCTAGATTTCCCCCATGGTGGAATGATGTTGTTCTATATGCACTTGTGCTTGTTCAATGAGGAAAGCTAGAACACACTACCTTTCCCCCACAATGGAGTGATTTTAATGTACCCCAAATTTCCCAAATATTTTTATTTTTGTTAGGGGACATTAAAGTTCCTTGATTCTTCAACATTGATTGCGACACAGAGATAATATATTAATTACATATTTATTCTTTTGTCATATGCATAACAGAGTTACCGTCATTATTGGATTAAAGGAATACACTCAAAATTGTGACTAGGACTCTCATAGTCCTTAGAATAAGCATGTTATCCATAATGTAGCACGTAATGGACTATCATTAACCATATATCATCCACTTCTACACAGGTCTCCTAGCTCCGATAAAAAATGTATAGTATAGAGTATAGACTATAGACTATCGTATAGTCTATCCATAATGCTAACCATAACAATGTATGTATCATTTATCGTATAAAATATTGCATGGATATAACCATAATACTATCCATATCAATATATATATATATATATATATATATATATATATATATCATTCAACATACATATTATTATATGGATACTCTAACGTCAACATTATCCCCAACAATACATACATTGTTCAATCATTCATATTAGTATATGGATACCAAAGCACTACACTATCCACAATATATATTGTTTAACATACAACCTATTATATGGATACTATAATACTTATGACTTTAGCATAAACGATATACCTATCATTTAACATATAGACTATCAGATGTTACCATAACACTGACATTATTCCCAATGATATACCTATCATTTAACCTATAGACTAACATGTGCATACCCTAATGTCATATTCCCTTTGTATAGTGTAGAGAACATAAACCATAACCAGAAGGTTCGTAACCCTACCCAACTTGTGACATGACTTATGAATAAATTGGTTCGAAATTGTTTTAATGGTAGATGGCAGGCCAGGTCCTATAGACATTAACTCCTGGCTATTCCATTAATGGAGAGGTATGTCTCATCCTTCCAGACTTAACACTTATGTGATATTGCCCAATGTGGGGTTACCGCCAACTTGACTTCACATAGTTTGAGATGCAGATGTGATTTTTCAAGAGGGAAAGATAGCATGTGCTAGATTTCCCCCATGGTGGAATGATGTTGTTCTATATGCACTTGTTCTTGTTCAATGAGGAAAGCTAGCACACACTACCTTTCCCCCACAATGGAGTGATTTTAATGTACCCCACATTTCCCAAATATTTTTATTTTTGTTAGGGGACATTAAAGTTCCTTGATTCTTCAACATTGATTGCAACACAGAGATAATCTATTAATTACATATTTATTCTTTTATCGTATGCATAACAGAGTTACCGTCGTTATTGGATTAAAGGCATACACTCAAAATTGCGACCAGGATTGTCATAGTCCTTAGAATAAGCATGCTATCCATAATGTAGCACATAATGGACTATCATTAACCATATATCATCCACTTCTACATAGTTCTCCTAGCTCCGATCAACAATATATAGTATAGACTATAGACTATAGACTATCATATAGTCTATCCATAATGCTAACCATAACAATGTATGTATCATTTATCGTATAAAATATTGCATGGATATAACCATAATACTATCCATATCAATATATATACATATATATCATTCAACATACATATTATTATATGGATACTCTAACGTTAACATTATCCCCAACAATACATTCATTGTTCAATCATACATATTAGTATATGGATACCAAAGCACTACATTATCCACAATATATATCGTTTAACATAGAACCTATTATATGGATACTATAATACTTATGACTTTAGCATAAACGATATACCTATCATTTAACATATAGACTATCACATGTTACCATATCACTGACATTATTCCCAATGTTATACCTATCGTTTAAACTATAGACTAACATGTGCATACCCTAATGTTATATGCCCTTTGTATAGTGTAGAGAACATAAACCATAACTAGAAGGTTCATAACCCTACCCAACTTGTGACATGAATTATGAATAAATTGGTTCGAAATTGTTTTAATGGTGGATGATATGTCAGGTCTTATAGACATTAAATCCTGGCTATTCCATTAATGGAGAGGTATGTCTCATCCTTCTAGACTTGACACTTAGGCGATATTGCCCAATGTGGGGTTACTGCCTCCTTGACTTCACATGGAATGACATAGGGTGTAACAATAACTATTACTCCTCTTTGCGAGGACTTCAAGGTAACCCTTGTTCATCGTTTTCCCCCTTTGGTCCTGTAACATGAGTTTTGTCTCTGCGTTGTATGTGAAAATTTCCCTTTGCATTGTATACTAACATTTTTCGTTACTCTGTATATGGTTGGTGACTTGGGAATCTTAGCTCTGGTAAAACGATGGAAGGAGGCAAATGCATGTTTGGTTCTTCTATGTGCAAGGTAAGTAAAAGACTCTATTTCTTATGTTCTTTGTATACCGTGAATGAATCCTCTATTTTGATGCAATGTAGAAATAAAAGAGGTCTATGAACAAACTCCCCATTTTTCTCTTTGTTTGAGGATTTACATTGTATTATCGTTTCACCTCTGTATGATTTTTTCCTCACGGAATTCCACTATGTTTTAAGGATTTAGGACTAGAGTTTTATTGTGTTTCCCCTCATTTTCCTATTGTTCTTCTAGCCTATACTCATTACAATTCTTTCGTGGCCGGAACATTTTTAACAACTAAACCTTCATTTTTCCTTTTGCGTTTTCTTTTATTTCACCTCGTAATACTGTCATTTTACCCTCTGGAATTCATCCAAAGATCCCAACACTTTCTATGTGGTTTGGTGTCTCAGAATTGTCGGTTGTTGGAACTACGTAGGGAATTTAGAAATTTACACTTTGTGTGTTCATGGAAATGTTAACCCTTTGTGGGGAATTCAAAATTTACCCTTTGTATAACGTATATGGCAGTAATAACCCTCTGTGGGAAATTAGTAAACGTGTAATTATAATTAGCAGTATTAATCCTTCTAGGAAAATTCACAATTACCTTCCATTTATATAAATAACATTAATAATCCCTCTATGGGAAATTACTTTTGTGTAAATAAATAGTCGTATTAATCCCTCTGTGGAAAAAGTCATGTTTTACTTCCTGTGTAAGTAAATAGTCGTATTAATCCCTCTGTGGGAAATTCATGTTTTACCTCATGTATAAATAAATAGTCGTATTAATCCCTCCGTGGGAAATTCATTTCTTACCTCCTGTGTAAATAAATAGTAAATTAATCAATATTTTATTCATTTGAATTTTACTTGATTGCACCCTCTGGTTGTAAATCAACTCTGTCGGGAAGGATCGTCCCATGGACACTTCGAAAACATCCTTCGTTTGATTCAAGTTATGAGTTTAAAATGTTTATGAAAGGCCTTTTCCATATCGACCACTCTGCACTAGCAAACAAGAGGGTATCTTGTTGAATCCACTGTTGATTTGAAAGTCGTAGGGTTCGGACTCGCTTATTGCACCATTATATTTTTAGCCTACAGTTTTGGATCTTACTGTATGTTACTATGCACAAAGATCTATTGTGATTAAACACGGGTCACATCTCATGCGCCTATTTTAGAATTTAATGGTCTAATGTGAATACACATAGAGTTTGGAGAATGTGTGCATCCTTTTTAATAAATCCGTGCACGGTCTATTTTGATGATAATTTCTTACTATCATTTTCTCTGTTTTATAAATGACGTTAAATGCATGTATATTTGAATTTAATGATGGGGCACTTTTTGGTTTTGCGAGGGTACCCATCAATTGATTTTGGGTCCACTCCTCCTCCTCCTGGATCGTGGATAGGTTGTCGCACAAGAACAAGTGGCAATCTGGTTCTTCGTTGGACTCAAGCTAAGTATTAACCTTGATTGTTCTTAATGTTTATTTTCCATACAAATAAAATACTATCATAGTTTATTAAACCCTCGTCTTTCTCCTTTTTGCAGGTTGTGCCAAACGAGGTAATCGGAAATAAAAACCTCTTGTTCGAAAGGTATTTGAGTTCTGATCTATGCATGCATTACATCGGTTGCACACATATTTTATGCATAATTCATAGATTTTTTTTACAATACAAGTGGTAATGGAGTCTTTGGACTATGGTACTCCAACATTAATATTTGAACCATGATCGATTGAATACATAGGTTGTTTTGGTAAATACTTTGAACAAGGTTCATTTGAATATGACAACTACTTTTGCAATACACTTTTAGTCTACTGAATCACTATCTTTCTATGGTGATAGATAATATAAATAATGTATATGGACTGTGATGCAGGAGCATCGCAAGGGTGTGCAAGCATAGCCAGCAGCGAGCGAGTGCGGAGATAAGAGACAGCTGGAAATGCAATGAGCACTTTTTTGAAAATGTTTTGAAATATTAATGAAGTCATTAAGTGGAGGCATGCTTGTATTATTGTAATCAGACGTTAAGCATCTCACTCTCATCTGAAGTAGATAGAGGCATTTATGAAAAGTTAATGTAGGTAGATAGAATTTAATTCTAGATTAGACAGTTTTAGAACACAAGAGGGAAACGAGATATATACACCCTCATTGTATAATTGTAAGATTATTATGAGCATAGAGCATAAAGAAGAGAGCAGAGAGCTGAAGTTGAAAACACCCATGTACAGAGATTTGAATTAATAGAAAGAGCTTCGATTCAAATTCATGGTGTCGTATTGTTCTCTGTGTATGCATGTTGAATATTATGCTCATGGATGTTTACTTTCTATTATACATTTTCTTTATATGCTATGTATATGATTTCATGCTTTGTGTTTGAAGTCTGAGAGAGAGAAAGGGAAATGAGTTTTAATTATTTCTCTATCTGAGCAAGAATTCCTGCAAGGAGTGTAGTTGAATTGTCTGCAAGGAGTGCATTGACAAAGGGTTTAGATGTTTGTCTCTGAAAGCTCAGATAGGATAGATTTTGTTCTTATTTCCTCAGAAGCACAGTTAGGCATAGGATCCGTGAAAAGTGTGCATAGGCCGAGGGTAGTTTCAGGGTTTGTAAGACCTAGAAAACTGTTGAGAGACTGCTACTGCCAGGAGTGCGCAGAGTTGAGGGACTTCAATTCTTTGAAGTAATTGAAGGATTTGCCGCAAGGAGTCTGTGCAGGAGACTTCTTTAAGACTCAAGGTTGGAGAAAAGTTCAGGAGGGATAGAGTCTTCATAGTTTTCAAGGAAAAGCATAGAAGGTTGGTGCCTTGAGGCGTTGAAAGGAGGCATCGCAAGTTTGTGTTATAGGCGGTTAAGTTTCGTGGAAAAAAAAACACTTTGTTTAAGAGTGGAAAAGTTCTTAAAGGGAGAAGCAGACGGTCAGGATTCTAAATAGAGAATTCGTGAAGTTCCACGAGTTGTCAGATTTCGCGGAGGAGCAAGGGGGTTATGGTGGTCGTTTCTACAAACAAAAGCTTAGGAGAGAGAGGGTCGTAGATTCATGCCAACGAGGACTGTTGGATCTACTCACAAAATTCCATTTTGGGGTTTTGTGGGTGGAAGGACCAAAGCTTTGACGCTTGGATTCACGAAATTGTGAAATCCGAAACCCCGACACAATAGAAGATTTCATAGTGGGGCCAGTACTTGGACACGTGGCGGGGTCCGAGCAATTTGGCATTTCAGGGTTTGAATGAACAAGGGTAAGCCAAGAGGTTGGTGGATCAAATCCCCTAAACGCAAAAGAGAGAAGTCTAGGACCCTCAATACCCGAAACAGGGAAATTACACAGGCTAGCAGATCACGAGGAGGTGACATGTGGCAGAAGACCACGTCAGCTGGAGAGTTGGTGAAGGGACACGTGGAAGAACGTGGAGGTTCCCGACAAAGGTTGTGGGACCCAGAGTAGGCACACAAGTCTTTTGGGATTTCGGGACGAGAAGGTAGAAGAGACATAGAGCTCTTGTATATCGAGCTCCCGGTGCATTAAATAGCATTGACCGTTGGATCAAGGGAAAGCTACAAAACTGTTGATTTCTTGTGGAGGCGGAACCTTAGCATTCAAACGTTTATCGGAACTTGTCATATCGGTGTTCAGAGGTCTAAAGGCACAACCACTTGACCACAAGACTCGTGAAGTCGTGAAGTCAGATCTCCCGAAGTGCAAAGGGAGATTCACCGAGGTTTTCTGTGGGTGTAGATTTCCTGAAAGGGAAATGGAAGAGCCAGTTCGAGAGAGCTCTTCGAGCCAGAGGAATAGAGAAATCCTGTGTGCGTGGACTTTCAACCTGCGGGTTGGGATGGCTGCATCATCTTGGTACCAAATCCTGATTCTTATTTGTATATTTCAGGCAGGAAAAGTGAGAAGGAATTTCAGCCATGCCACCGAGGAGAAGGGACAAACAAACACTCGATCCGCTAGAGGATAGGGAAGTGTCAAGAGAAAGAGGTAGACAGGTGTTGAATCCAGTTGTGGAAAGAGATATACATGACCTACACGCCAGAGTCGTGGACATGGAAATAAAGCAAAGGAGCACAACTGGTATTGGAGATGTCAATGAATCCGAAAGAAAAGATGAAGATGGACATGGAGAAGAAGAAATTACAGCAGAAGATGCAGCACATGAATGCTTGATTAGAGTTTTTGCAAGAATGAGTGCAAGAGCCAAAATGGACATTCCAGTTTATGAGGGAAACTTGGATGCTGAAGAGCTTCTAGATTGGATTAGAGCTCTGGATACATATTTTGACTATGAAGATGTTGAAGAAGACAAGAAGGTCAAACATGTTGTCACGAAACTTAAAGGACATGCAACATTATCATGGGATGAACTGCAAGCTGACAGACGCTACCAAGGTAAGCAAAAAATCAAGATTTGGGATAGGATGATTGTAAATATGAAAGTGAAATTCATTCCCAGGGATTATCAAATTTCTCTCTTTCGAAGAATGCAGAATTTGAGATAGAAACTGATGTCAGTGAAGGAGTACACTAAAGAGTTCTACAGACTGAACATCAGAGCAAGTCATCATGAAAGTAATGATGAAAAGGTTTCCAGGTATATGAATGGCCTGAGATACGAAATTCAAGATGAGATGAGCATGATGACCATCCGAACGGTGGAAGATGCTTATCAAATGGCTCTAAAGGCGAAAGAGAAGATGAACCAAAAACAAGGTCAAAGAGGCAGAGGAAGAAGTCAAGCCAGGGAAAAATCAATTGTCCAAGATAGAAATCAGAAGCCTAAGGAAGAATGGAAAAAACGTCAGATTGAGAGAGGTGGAAGCTCACAGAAAGGGAAATATGCTAGACAGAGAAGGCAGTATGTTGATCAGAGAGGAGAGTATGTTGATAACAACATCTTTCCTTGTACTAGAGGTAGAGTAAGAGGAAGAGGTGGAGTGATAACATGCTTCACATGCGGAAATGTCAGACACAAGTCTTATGAATGTCCAGACAAGAAGAAAGAGGAAGGAGAGACTCACATTGTCGAAGATCAAAGGTGAAATGTTGAGGCAGAGGATGCTGAAGGCGGAAGATCGTTGATGATGTGAAAATATCTTTTAACACCAGAGAAGGAGGTGGAGAGTTCAATCCAAAGAAACAGACTTTTTCGGACTATGTGCAAAACCAAAGACTGGAAATGCAAAGTTATTGTAGACAATGGTAGCACGGATAATCTCGTTTCAACAGAGATGGTAGAAAAACTAGAGTTGGAGACGATTGATCATCCAAGCCCATACAGAGTTTCGTGGTTGCAAAAAGGACATCAGGTAAATGTCACTAAGCAATGTTTAGTTGAGTTTAAAATAGGAAGGTATAAAGATGAAATACTCTATGATGTTATTCCTATGGATGTTTGTCATCTATTACTGGGTAGACCATGGCAATATGACAGGAATGTGATTCATCATGGGAGAATGAACACATACACCCTAGAGAAAAATGGGAGAACTCATATGTTGTTGCTGATCAAAGATAAAGAGGTGAAGACTGAAGTAAGCAACACTGTACTTCTCATGAGTGGGAAGGAAATTCTTACAGAGGTTAAGAAGCAGGAGGAACCACAATTCATTGTGTTCAGGAAGCCAAAGATTGTTTTAAACAACATAAGGGTAGATGATTTACCAAAAGAGGTTTAGGAACTACTGGAGGAGTTTGCTGACATAGTAGTGGAGGAACTACCTCGTTCATTTCCACAGATCAGAAGTGTGAGTCATCATATTGATCTCATACTTGGAGCTAGTTTTCCAAACAAAGCAGCGTACAGATTGATGCCGTAGGAGAATGAAGAGGTCAAAAGACAAGTCCAGGATTTGTTGGACAAAGGTTTGGTCAGGGAAATCTTGACTCTGTGTGTTGTTCCAACAGTACTCAGTCCGAAGAAAGATGGAGGCTAGAGGATGTGTACTGACTCAAGGGTGATCAACAAGATAACCATCAGGTACAGATTTCCATTTCCGATGGATGATCTGATGGATTGCTTGAGTGGGGCCAATTTGTTTTCAAAGATCGATTTGAAAACTGGTTATCATCAGATCCGCATGAGGGAAGGTGACAAATGGAAGACAACATTCAAAACTAATGAAGGGTTATACGAATGGCTTGTCATGTTGTTTGGTTTAACAAACGTGTCGAGTACTTTCATGAGATTGATGAATGAAGTCATGAAGGATTTCATTGGAAAATTTGTCATTGTGTAACTTGATGGCATACTGATTTTCAGTAAAACAAAGGCAGAGCATTTGGAACATTTGGCTACAGTGATGAAGAGGTTACAGCAAGAGAAGTTGCTGATAAATATGAAGAAGTCCTCATTCATGAAGACATAGCTCATTTATTTGGGTTTTGTTATTTTTGTAGATAATTTGAGGATGGATCCGGATAAGGTGGACGTAATCAAGAATTGGCCGTCACCAAAGAATATCTTTGAGGTGAAAATTTTTCATGGATTAGCTAGTTTCTACTAAAAATTCATTAGGAATTTCAGTGGAATTAGTGCATCAATGATGGACACAGTGAAGAAAAGACACAAATCTTTTCACTGGATAGAAGAGGCTGAGAAGATTTTTAATTTGTTGAAAAGGAGAATTACAGAACAACCAATTTTGGTGTTGCCTAATTTCCAAAAGATATTTCAAGTGAAATGCGATGCAAGTGGATTTGCAATAGGGGTTATCTTGAGTCAAGAAGACAGGCCGATAGCATATTTCAGTGAGAAGATGAATGAAGCCAAAGTCAAATACTCCACATGTGACAAGGAGTTCTATGCTATTATTCAGGCATTGAAGAAATGGAGACATTACTTAATTCCTAAAGAGTTTGTCTTATACAGTGATAATCATGCATTGCAATTTGTGACTCAATAGGAGAAGTTGAATCAAAGACATGTAAAATGGGTTGAATATATGCAAAATTTCACTTTTGTGCTTAAGCATATTTCTGGTACTGCTAACAAAGTTGTTGATGCTTTGAGAAGGAAATGTTTGCTATTACAGGAGTTCAGAATCAAAACATTGGGTTTTGATGATCTCAGGGACATGTACAGAGATGATCCAGATTTTAAAGAGGTGTATGAAGTAGCTAAGAATCCAATTCTCAGGGATAGAAGCGAATGGGAAAAATACATGATCCAGGAAGGATTATTGTTTAAATGTGATAAACTCTTTATTCCAAAATGCTCCATGAGGGAGAATTTGCTAAAGGAGAAACATAGTGGAGGATTGGCCATACATTTTGGTCATGACAAGATGTTCACAAAGTTGAATGAGTCATATTTTTGGCCAGGAATATGAGAAGACGTCAAAATATTTGTGGACAGATGTAGAATTTGTCAACATTCAAAAGGAAAGAGGTAGAATGCAGGTTTTTATCAACCATTACCCATACCTGAGAGGCCGTGGGATGCAGTCAGCATGGAATTCATATTGGGGTTGCCAAGAACACAAAGAGGGTTTGACTCAATCTTTGTGGTGGTGGATAGATTTTCAAAAATGGCACATTTCATTCCATGTCAGAAAACTAGTGACGCAACTCACATTGCAAACCTGTTTTTCAAAGAAGTCATTCGACTTCACGGCTTGCCAAAGAGCATAGTTTCGGATCGAGACACTAAGTTCGTATGACACTTCTGGAGAACCTTATGGAAGAAGATGGGAACAAACTTGTCGTTTATTTGATCTTATCATCCTCAGATGGATGGACAGACATAAGTCGTGAACAGGAGTCTAGGAGACTTGCTAAGGAGCTTGGTGACAGAACACCACAGTCAGTGGGACAACATATTACCACAGGCAAAGTTTGCTTATAATGACTCGCTTAGTAGGAGCACAGGGTAGAGTCTATTTTAGATTGTATATGGCGTGCAACCAAGAGGATTTTCTGATATGATGGATTCAGAACAGACTGCGACTAGGAGTGCTAGTGCAGAAGATTTCGCATAGGCGATGAAGGAGCTTCACAGCCAGGTGAAGGAGTGATTGCAACATTCGAGCCAAGAATATAAGCAGAGAGAAAATCAACACAAGAGAGAGCTTTAGTTTGAAGTTGGTGATTTGATCCTTTCATATTTGAGAAAGGAAAGGTTCCCGAGAGGAACATATAATAAACTGAAGATGAAGAAAATCGGGCCATGTAAGGTCTTGAAGAAATTTGGGGCAAATGCATATGAGATTGAATTACCCGATGGGATCGGAATTTCTTTGATATTCAACATCTCATATTTGTACCATTATAAAGCTAAGGAAGCAGAAGCAGGAAATGAACAACCAGAGGTTCAGTGGACAAAATAAATGCTAGTTGCAGAAAATCCGTAGATGGAGCGCATATTGGACAAAAGAATTGGTAAGAAGACCAGGCGAAACCAATACTTTGAATACTTGGTCAAGTGGAAGGGCCATCCAGTTGAAGATGCTAGCTGGGAGAACGAAGCCAAAATATAGAAGAATGGACACACCGTGCACGAGATCATGGACAGGAGCCCATGAAAATTTTCAAGCGAGGGAGTATGATGTAGGAGCATCGCAAGGGCGTGCAAGCATAGCCAGCAGTGAGCCAGCGCGGAGATAAGAGATAGCTGGAAAAGCACTGAGCACATTTTTTGAAAATGTTTTTAAATATTAATGAAGTCATTAAGTGGAGGCATGCTTGTATTATTGTAATCATACCTTGAGCGTCCCGCTCTCATTTGAAGTAGATAGAGGCATTTATGCAAAGTTAATGTAGGTAGATAGAATTTAATTCTAGATTAGAAAATTTTAGAACGCAAGAGGGAAACGGGATATAGACACCCTCATTGTATAATTGTAAGATTATTATGAGAATAGAGCATAGAGAAGAGAGCAAAGAACTAAAGTTAAAAACACCCATCTACAGAGATTTGAATTAATAGAAAGAGCTTCGATTCAAATTCATGGTGTCATATTGTTCTATGTGTATGCATGTTGAATATTATGCTCATGGATGTTTACTTTATGTTATACATTTGCTTTATATGTTGTGTATATGATTTCATGCTTTGTGTTTGAAGTCTAAGAGAGAGAACGGGAAATGAGTTTCAATTGTTTCTCTATCTGAGCAAGAAGTCCTACAAGGAGTGCAATTGAATTGTCTGCAAGGAGTGTGTTGACAAAGGGTTCAGAGGTTTGTCTCTGAAAGCTCAAATAGGATAGCTTTTTTTCTCATTTCCTCAGAAGTGCAGTTAGGCATAGGAGCCATGCAAAGTGTGTGCAGGCCGAGGGTAGTTTCAGGGTTTGTAAGACCTAGAAAACTGTTGAGAGACTGCTGCTGCCAGGAGTGTGCAGAGTCGAGGGACTTCAATTCTTTGAAGTAATTTAAGGATTTTCCATAAGGAGTGCATGCAGGAGACTTCTTTAAGACTCAGGGTTGGAGAAAAATCCAGGAGGGATAGAGTCTTCACAGTTGTTGAGGAAAAGAATAGAAGGTTGGTGCCTTAAGGCGTTGAAAGGAGGCGTCGCAAGTTTGTGTTGCAGGTGGTTAAGTTCCAGGGAAAAAAAAACACTTTATTTAAGAGTGCAAAAGTTGTTAAAGGGAGAAGCAGACGGTCGACATTCTCCATAGAGAATTCGTGAAGTTCCACGAGCCGTTAGATTTCATGGAGGAGAAAGGGGGTTACGGTGGTCATTTCTGCAAGCGGAAGCTCAGGAGAGAGAGGACCATAGATTCACGCCAACAAGGACCATTGGATCTACTCATGAAATTCCATTTCGAGGTTTCATGGGTAGAAGGACCAAAGCTTTGATGCTTGGATTCATGAAATTGTGAAATTTGGAACCCCGACACAGCAGAAGATTTCAAAGTGGGGCCAGTACTTGGACACGTGGCGGGGTCCGAGCAATTTGGCATTTTAGGGTTTGAATGAACGAGGGTAAGCCAAGAGGTTGGCGGATCAAATCCCCAAAATGTGAAAGAGAGAACTTCAGGATTCGGGAATTCAGGGTTCGCAGTGACATAAGGTTGGGATCGCGAGTCTCGAACCCCCGATACCTGAAATAGCGAAATTACACAGGCTAGCAGATCGCTAGGAGGTGACAGGTGGCAGAAGCCCACGTCAGCTAGAGAGTTAGTGAAGAGACACATGGAAGAATGTGGAGGTTACCGACAAGGGTTGTGGGACTCGGAGCAGGCATGCAAGTCTTTCGGTATTTTGGGACTGGAAGGTAGAAGAGACAGAGCTCTTGTATATCGAGCTCCTGGTGCGTGAAATAGCATTGACCATTGGATCAAGGGAAACCTCCAGAACTATTGATTTCTTATGGAGGTAGAAACTTAGCATTCCAGCGTTTATCAAAACTCGTCATATCGGTGTTTGGAGGTTTGAAGGCACAACCGCTTGACCACAAGACTCACAAAGTCACGAAGTCAGATCTCCTGAATTGCAAAAGGAGATTCACCGAGGTTTTTTGTGGGTGTAGATTTCCTGAAAGGGAAATAGAAGAGCCAGTTTGAGAGAGCTCTTCTGGCCAAAGGAATAGAGTGATCCTTTGTGCGTTGACTTCCGACCTGCGGGTTGGGAGGGCTGCGTCAGACTGTTCTTCGTTCTGTCTATTCTCTATGGTATTTGTGTATGTACAAATTTAAATGGAAATTCGATATAATCCAATCATCAATAGGAACATAACAAATAGTCCTATCATTTATTTATGCATAAGAACATATATATTTATATATATATAAATAATTATACGTGTACAACCATATTCAATGGCTAATAGGAGCATAAAATAGTTTTTCCATTTTTTTATTTCTGAGCACATCTATATATATACCAACATCACATTTCAATTAAACAATATAGTATCATTCCACTATAATAATCCATCATATTCCTAACAATTAATAATCAAAATCATAACATTGACAAGGAATACATGTCAAGATACATATCTGAAACCTGATGTTGGAAGCCAAATGGAACAACCAAGTTCCACCCAACCATAGAACAGAACAACCAAGTTCACTTTCCCTGTTCACCCCCTAGCCTAACCATGAGTCCCTAAGGGTAAACTAAATGATCCTCCTTAGCTATAGTCACCATCCATAGATCATAAATTCCTTTGCCTCACACTAACAATGCTCTTAACAACAAAATAGTTTCGTTTCTCCAACATACTAAGTAGTGTCCTGCCTCCTCCATATGTTGTTTTTATATGCATCTCGTGCCTAGGTCTTTCCTTCCCTCCTTGGGAAATTCACATATTTACAAATCTCCAATTTTTAGGGGCTTCTAGTGGTCAAATTCCACATTTTACACTTGTAAAAATCAGCATTGAGGTAACTCAAACATGTTCCCCACTAATGGAGTCATGGTAAACTATTTGTAACCTGGCTTTTCCATTTGTCTTCCAGCATTTAATTTATAAAAAAATTATCTTTCACATGTGCCAAAATAAAAGAGGTTAGATGGTCAAGTCAAATCTTTTCCCAACAGTCATCAAATAATTAATTACAATAATTGAAATTCGAAATTTGTATTTTCCATAAATGGAAAATAATTTCCAAATCCGAATTTTCCAAACACGAAAATTTATTCCAAAGTTCACTTAGAATTTAATTATTCTAAATTTTGAGAATATTATAGTGATGTTGTCCGACATATGCTTGTGCAAGATGAAAAGCTAGCACATGTTATCTTTCCCCCACAATGGAATGATGTTCTAGATGCATTTATTATTGTCCAAGAGTGAAATCTAGCACATACTAGCTTTCACCCATAGTCGAATGATGTTCGAGATGTGTTTGTGCTTGTCCAAGAGGGAAATTTAGCAAACACTAGATTTTTCTTACTACGGAATGATGTTGTTCAATATACGTTTGTGTTTGTGCAATATGGAAATCTTGCATGTGATACCTTTCCCCTAGGGTTGAATGATGTTATTCTAAATGTGCTTATGGTTATAGAAGAGGGAAAAATAGAACATGTTACCTTTCCCCCACGGTGGAGTGATGATGTCCCAAATTTTCTTGTGCTTGTGCAAAAGGAAATCTATCATGCACTAGCCTTCCCTCACCGTGGAATGATTTTGTTTGAGATGCGCTTATGCTTATGCAAGAGAGAAATATAACACACACTAGCTTTCTCACATGCTTGAATGATGTTGTTCGAGATGCACTTGTCCTTGTGCAAGAAGGAAAGATAGCATGCTTTAGCTTTCCCCCATGGTGGAATGATGTTCTTTGAGATGCACCTGTGCTTGTGTAATAGGGAAAGCTAGCACGCACTAGATTTTTCCCATTGTGGAATCATGTTCGATATGAACTTGTGTTTCTGCAATAGGGAAATCTAGCATGTGCTAGATTTTCCCCATGGTGAAATGATTATGTATGAGATGTATTTGTGTTAGACAAAAAACTAACATGTGTTATCTTTCCCCCATGGTGGAATGATGTTGTTCTAGAGGCACTTGTGCTTGTGCAAGAGGGAAATCTAGCATGCACTAGATTTATTCCATGGTGGAATGATGTTCAATATGTGTTTGTGATTTTCCAAGAGGGAAAGTTAGCACACACTAGATTTTCCTTACGGTGGAATGATTTTGTTTGCGATGTGCTTGTGCTAGTGCGAGGGAAATCTAGGACGTGCTATATTTTTCTTAGGGTGTAATGATGTTGTTCAAGATTATCTTGTTCTTGTGTAAGAGGGAAATCTATCACACACTAGATTTCCTCTATAGTGGAATGATGTTGTTCAAGATGTTCTTGTGCTTGTGAAAAAGTGAAATTTATCACATGCTACCTTTCCACCACTATGCAATGGTGTTGTTTGAGATGTCTTTTTATCATCTCTAGAGAGAGCGAAGAAGATCTATGACTATGAAAGAATAATTGTATTTAAATATGACATTGTCATAAGATTTACACTTGTTCCTCTCTTAGATGGAAATTGAGTAGTAGTTAGTTTTCTTTCACTATATAATGTTGTTGTTGGCAATGCACTTCTGCTAGAAGGAAAGCTAGTGGGTGCTAGTTTTCCTTTATGAAGAATCAAAATGATGCAATTCATATTCTATAAATATCTTTTTTAAAATGATTGTCATGATTCTTGTTCATTTTGTTACAAGTACAATGTCGCAAGCAATGATAATATTTATAAATTTATGTTGTCTTCAATAATTTCAAGTTGTGGTAATAGTTTTTTTTTTTATTTTCAGAAATCATGGACTATGAAGAAAGTGAAATTTCAAAGGAGTTATCCAAGAAAAAAGAAAAATCATGGAATACACCAACACAATATTCTTTAAATGGTATGTCAGTTTCAAAATAATTTTAAACTTCGTTACAAATGGTTAGACAATATGCTGGTATATGAATGTTGATTGAAGAATTTTGAGATATTGTTTTTCTCGTAGTAAGGTTGTGTATGATATGGACATCCATGTTGTTGTGCATATGTATGAAATGGGATGTTATAGAAAAAATTATATTTTTTAATTCATGTTCTGTTACTTCTTTTGAAATTCTTTTAATATTATATTTTACAATATTTTCATATGCTAAGAACTACGATGCAATTGAAATTAAAACAAAAGCATCGAGGGAAAATGTTAATGCAAATATGACACATCACAAGTGTTAAGAACCAAATATCAATATAGCATAGAAAATCGTTAGAAAAAGTACTCAACGCCTTGAAAAAGAGATAATTTCAGATAATAAGCATCTTTGAGGGGGCAACCTCCTTTTACCCCACTTAAATGTTCAAGTACAAGATGATTCAAAATGAAAATGTCTCCTTGGTATATATAGGAGACTAGGAGGTATAATTACAACTAATGGACTTAAGCCGACATAAATAAAATAACAGTACTAATATAATATGCCCCAATTAAGGGGTAATGAGCCAATATTAGGGCTTAACATGCCCCTCCCCTTGAGACAAGTGTTGTCTGCAACGCTTGAGTAAATCTGGATGCTTATGTATAAAAGAATCATCTTCCCAAGTGGAATATCAGCCGATAGTTTCATCCATTTAATGAGATACTCTGAAGTGGATCTATTCCTTAGCTGGAAAATTCTTGTGTTAGTGATGGCTTCAGGCTCCAATATGATTTTTCCTTCCTCGTCAAGTTATGGAAATATAGTTTGAACTGGGATATTGTTGCCTCTAACCTTCTTTAAGCATGAAACATGGAAAACTGGGTGTACTCATGAAGATGCATACAGCTCTAATTTGTATGCCATAGTACCAATGTTTTTCAATACCTTATAAGGCCCATAGTACTTTGGTGATAATTTATTATCCTTCTTGGATTGCTTGAGGGACATCTATTTGTATGGTTGTAGTCTTAAAAACACCCAATCCCCTACTTCAAAACTTCTTTCACTATGATGTTGATCTGCTTGTTGTTTCATGTGATTCTGTGCGATGGTCAGGTTGTCCTTTAAGATTTGGAGAACTTGTTGTTGATTCTCGATGTGATCTTCCACTACTTGAACCTTAGAGCTTTCTTTTAGAGAAGAAGTGATGGAAGGCGGGTGGTATCCATAAAGTTCCATAAATGGTGTCATTTTTGTTGCAGTATGAAAGGAAGTGTTATACCACCATTCTTCCAAGGGTAACCATTTGAACCATTGTGTTTGTTTATCAGAGACAAAGAAACGAAGGTAGCCTTCAAGACATTTGTTCACTATCTTGGTTTGTCCATCAGATTGAGGATGATAGGATGAGCTATGAGCCAATTGAGTACCCAAA
>ML779634.1:592969-627249 GCA_009831015.1 Picea engelmannii | reverse complement strand
ATCTTGTACTTGAACATTTAAGTGGGGTAAAAGGAGGTTGCCCCCTCGAAGAGGCTTATTATCTGAAATTATCTCTTTTTCAAGGCGTTGAGTATTTTTCCTGAGGTTTTTCTATGCTATATTGATGTTTGGTTCTTAACATTTCCCAAATTCTGTAAGACTGTGGTAGGGTCTATTTATGTAAAAGGAACACAAAATACAAAAATAGAGTCCTTTTCTCAAAAAGCATGTGGAGTCCTTGAAAAAATAATAGATTCATCACCAAGCATTCAACAAGTTGACAAAAATTTTGAATTCGGTTGTATTTTTGGGATCCATGGTATTTTGTCAACACTTTTGCACTCTTTTCCTTCTAAGTTGCAACCAATATTATGTACCGACCTTATTGTTCTAGATACATTGTCTTTGAAAAAAGAACCATTCCACAAGGGTTATTATATTGAGTTGTTTCATTTTTTTGTCCAAAAACATGAGCTGAATGACTTTACTATAGTCATCTTAGTAAAAATTTGGTCCTACAATGATGTACACCAAGCTCTGGAAATTGCTATAAAGAATTCCAAATTCAACTATAAAATGACTAATGGCAATTATGTCTATGAGACACAAAATAGTTATAGTTATGATATAGTTTTAACTATACAATTCTATACTTCAGAATAAAAAAAACTTCAAGATTCCAGGTATTCTCACAATTTTGAAGACCTCACTATTGAAAATGAGAGAAATTTTAATTTCTGGGTGGGTTTATTGGAAATGCACCGACAATGTAGTGATGCAGCAATGATTATTTATCTTTATGCAGGGACAAATTTGATGAAGGAATGTTGTACACATAGAAGAAGAATTGCATGCATTGTACAAACAGAGTCACAAAGTATAACCATGTTGAATAATCACAAATCCTTTCAATTGGAAAATCCAAGATCCAATAATTTGTTGGAAAAATCAGGTATTGCACTTATTTTGTTATTTCTCTTGTAATTCTTTGCGATTATATGTTGTTTAAAATTATTATATACATAAGTTGTTTACTACTATGAATATTGATGGAGATTATGAAATAGGGAATGATGACATTATGCAACAAATGAATAATTAATATAGTGTGCACGATTATGAAAAAATCATGGAGATGGAAATGAAAAGAGAAGAAGATACCATAACGCCTACATAATTTGTCTGGTTGTTTCTCTTGTTATTTTGAAAATTGATCTAATTTCCACATTTAATAACATTTATGGATGTCTATTATATGGAAATGTAAGAACAATGACATTAATCAAAACAAGGAGCATGAAATGATGTAGATCGAAAACCCATTGACAGATCACAATATGATATCATGTACTAAACTTGTTTTGTTGTTTCTCTTGTTTTTTATAATTGTTTTCATTATCACAATTCATATCATTTCATATGTTGAAATACAATGATAAAGGTAATGTATCACAAAACTAGCATGATTCATTGTTTGTTTAGTCATTTAAACAACTTATTCATTGTCACAATTTATAATATTTGTTATGTTTATTATAGTGTCGAGAAAAGAGAACAAAGACATTGATCAAGTGAATATGAAACAAAACTATAATAAAGAGTATGATAAATCATGTACTATACATCTTTGATTGCATGTTTTGTTCTTTGGTGAATTTTGTTTGTTGTCACTATTCATAACATATTAATTGGATATTATAGAAAAAATAAGGAGAAAAAAGACAAAGTAAATATGCAAAGATATAATCATGAAGACATTATAATACCAGGTACTTATAACTTATCTTTTCATTTTTCTTGTTATTTTTTAAATTTATTTTAATCTTTGTAGCAATCATAACATTTCCAATGTATATTACAATCACAAATAAACACAACTATATTATATTATATATATATATATATATATATATATATATATATATATAAGTTTCATTGTTAATGTTTATATTTTATTTTCAATTAAGTATTAAATGCATTATACGATACAATTGATCAAAAGAAGTATTATTGGCATTTCATTGAAATTTTAACATTTTTGTCTTTAGTTTCCAAGGAGACAATACAAGATAATTGTGACTCATCTATAAATTTACCAAAAAATACCCAAGGTGAGTGTATTTTCTCAACATTATTTTCTTAAAATTGTTTCTAGCATGAAAAAAATGCTTCGACTAAAGTATTTGTTATTGTTTTGCAACCAAAATAACTGAAAACAAATTAGTTATTTTTGAATTAAAGGATATTTTCTATCAAAGCATCCATGATGATGCAACAAAAAAACAACATATTGAGAAAATGGAAAGGATTGAGGATGATACAATAGAGAAAAGATTATTTTGGTTTCATCCACACGCAATACATTTTTTAAATATGTGTTTCGAGAGTGAATCTCTTGACATTGCAATTTGGATGACAACTTCAAAATAAATTGCAACAAAAGTTATACAAAATTTGGTTTCAAAAACATCACGAGATCGACTTGTGTTTACATGGAGTGCTTCAAATTGCAAATCACAAAAGAGACATAAGGAAATTGAAAATCGAACAACAACTATACACACTAAATCATTGAGAAAAGTGTGGGATAAACATACTCAATATGATGAATCTAACACTGTTATAGTGGATTCTTCACTTGAGACAGTAAAAGACATTCCCAAAGAAAATGTGATTCTTTCCACTCCATTTATTGGAAAGGATGAAGAGGACAAATGGTTGATCAACAATCTATGGAGAATATTGAATGAATTAAAAAATACAACATATGTGCGAGCTACTTTGAAGGATTTTGAATGACATTTAATAGTATATTTCATGTATAAACATGAATAACATGATTATAATATAAATTCTTGTTCATTATATATATATATATATATATATATATATATATATATATATATTACATCACACGTTATTACTATATTTTGTAGTATTTTTCAATTTAAGTTGACCTTTATTTCATCATACGAATATAAGGATTGGTGGTTTGGTATGTCATTAATACAAATTAAATTATTGTTATTTTGTCATTAATAAAGGTTAATGATTTTAATGGTTGTTTAATGTGTTCCTAAAAAAATTTACTATTCCAATATATATGACATCATGAGTTATTACTATAGTTTGTAGTATTTTTCAATTTACGTATTAGTATATTTCATCATACTAATATAAGGATTCATGGTTTGGTTTGTCATTAATAGAAATCAAATTATTGTTATTTTGTCATTAATAAAGATTAGTGATTTGAATGGTTGTTTAATGTGTTCCTATAAAAAATTATTATTCCATATAAATTTAGAAGATGTATTAGGTTGTATGTCGTGTTGGAAGATTGGTTGTTGTCATTGATGTCAACCCTAGTCATTGGTGTTGGACCGCAAGATTGATGAAGGTATTTGCACATGAAGGACAATGAACATTCAAATAAATCGCCCATGGATGGATTGTATACATCACGTTGCTTCTAGTGGTATGTGGCATGTCGCATGGATCCTCATCGTTGAGGAGAAATTAATTTTTGAAGATGACAAAGTGAATTGAAGAACGAAGTACATGTAGGCCATGAAGATAATTGAAGAAAATAATTACAAAATAAGAAAGTGTCTGGTCGGCCCTGATGTTAAAAGGAAGTGACATAAATGGTATAAATAAATGTCATTATACATTCATTTGATACATAAGTCAAATTTCAGAGGAAATCAAAAGTAAAGAAGGCCAGATTTCAAGGGAGGATGAAGTCTTTAGGCGATGTGTTCTACGGTATGTTATTTTCAGGTCATCTTACCATTTTCACTATAATGTTTTTTCTAGAATGATTCAAATGGTGAAATTTCCATGGTATTGATAAGACATATCAAGGTAAATGTGGTAAAATTTTCAAATCTTGATTCGCTATAATTATGGAGATACACTTTGTGGAAGATAGGGTTATTGACCAGTCTTGAAGCTAGTCAATAAATGGGTGTTCCCTGTAAAACAATCATAACTTATTCATAGAGAATCCAAATGAAGTGGGACTAATTGCATTGGAAAATGTATAGACTGTAGTTTCTTGTGTGTGAGTTTCATAATATGATGTTAAATATTAAGCATGGGGAATTATGTACAAGTTTGGTCTGCTGAATAAACCAAAATTGAACAAGGTCTACCATTCTCTCTATAACTTCTTTTTGGGGAGGATTCAAGGAGTGAAAATTGGAGAAGTTTCAGAGTATAAATTGAGTAATATTATCTATAGGATCAGAGTATTCCAACAATTGAAGAATTGCAGAAATTGAATAAGTCTCACGAAGCATTATCAAGTTCTATGTGATGGTTGGTTGATGGTGATGATTTAATGTAAAGTTTTATTATCTCTCATATATTATTGGGTGGAAGGAAGGGGCAAGGATGGAGAGTTTAAATATCTATTTATATTGGAGGATTGTATAGTCCTCTTGGAGGTTTATCCCTCCCTTTACATTTGGAATATGTAGCTACCTTTGCAAGTCATTACTTCCCTTGAACAATAACTATTGATTATTTCTCATATATTGTGCTTGGTGTATTGTGGTGTATTGGTGTAACTCTTATACTATTGTTCATTTCTCATTGGATATAATTAAATGGTTTAAGTATATGTTGAAAAAGGTTTTAAATTGTACTTGATATGAATTCACCCCCTCTCAGTATCAACAATTGGTATCAGAGCGAGTTACCTTCAGTATAGTTTAACCACTGGAAGGAAGATCCTAAGAAGAAATGGAAGACAAAATTCCAAATGGGATTCCACCATTTGATGGAAGAAATTTTGAATACTGGAGTAATAGAATGGAAACTTACTTGAAAGCTATTGGGGTATATGTTTGGTTCTCAATTTCTTCAGGATACAATGCTTTGAAGAAACCAATGACTGCAGCTCAAAAGGAAGCAAAAAGGAACAATAAATTGGCAATAGATACCATCCTGGATGAATTGATAGATTTAGTGAAATCTAAGGTGGGATCATGTGAATCATCAAAAAAGCTTTGGGACAAGATACAAGACCTTTATGCAAGGGAATAAGCAGAAGAAGAAGAAGAAGAAAAAGTTGAAGCAAATTACAACATCTCATATTTCAAAGAAGCAAATAGAGGTCATTTATTTTGTTTTAATTGTGAAGGAGTGGGACATGTTGAATTTGAATGTCCTCATCCAAGGATTGAAAGATATGACACTGAAGAAAAACATTCCAATGAAGAATAAGTTATTGAACAAGAAGATTAGAATCTTAAAAAAATGAAGCATGTTGAGATTGAAAATAGCAAGCTGAAAGATACTCATAGAAAACTAAGAAGTGAATTGGGTAGTTGTGAAAATATAGTTGTAAGCTTGAATAAACAATTAGAAGACTTTGAGAAACTAAGAGAAGAAAACATTTCCTTGAAAACTCTACTCGAAGAAGAAAGAAGAATAGGAGAAGTAAGGAATGTCCAAATGATGGAGAAAGAAGAAGATTGTGAGAAACTTGAACAAAAAGTTGTCTCATTGAGGAAGAGCTTAAGAAACTCCAAGTGAAAAAAGACTTAACACATCTTGGATGGATGGGTGAAAATTCATACAAAGAAGATGAAAATACCAACAAGAAGGTTGAATAAAGAGCTACATAGACAGTTGATGAGAAGTGGACCAGGATACAAGAAAGAATGAATGATTACAAAAGAGATGAATATCCAAGAAGACCTCCTACCTTCAGGAATCAAAGAAGATTCAATCAGTATGAAGTAAACTACATAAGAGTAGATCATGAACCCATATGGACTAAATCACAAAGAAGGCCACCTACTCCAAGGTATCAAAATTTCTTTCTTGGTCATTGTTATACTTGGAAAAATTTTGGACATAAGACAATTAATTGCAAAATCAATGAAAGGAACAAATACGCAAGAAACATGAATGGTGTAAATCGAATATATGGAAATAATCATGGATTTGTCAACAAAAGATATAATTCATTTTCCCCATTGATGGATAAAAATATTGTATGCTACAAATATAATTATCTTGGTCACAAATCACAAGATTGTAGATATATGAATGAATATGTCTCTATGGAAACCACAGTATGGAGAAGGAAAGAGATTCCAAACAATGAAGATTGTTGAATATCATTAACCATTGAAGAATGTAAAGAAGAAGATGAATGGTACATAGACAGTGGATGTTCTTCACACATGACCGGGGATCAAGACAAATTCATCAGCTTGAATAGAAAGGGTGGCAATGTTGCATTTGGAGATGATTCATCTGCCAAAATACTTGGAGAAGGTGTAGTAGAACTTGGAAGAAAAAATGTAAAAGAAAAGAATGTCCTATTGGTTGAAGACTTGAAGCATAATCTACTTAGTTTTAGTAAAATGTGTTATCAAGGATACACTCTTACGTTTGGCTCCCGAAAATGTAAAATCAAAGAAAATAACTTGGGAAGATTGGTTGCAACTACAACAAGAAGACCGAAAAACATATACATCCTAGACATGAAGAAGAGAGAGAAGACATAAGCCACAAAAAATGATTCCAAGGAAGAAAAAGTCTCAAAGACCAAAAATAACGATGAAGTATTATTGAGTGCCACATGTTCAGGGGGAGAAGCCCCAAAGAAGAAGGTTACCTTTTTCCATTAAACTCAGGGGGAGAATCCCTACCCTTTGCCATTGATGTCAAAAGGGGAGAGAAATTGAGATCATTATGATAGGGGGAGAATGAGTGTTTCCATCAATGACAAAGGCGAGATTGTTGGATGATTGGTTGTTGTCATTGATGTCAACCCTAGTCATTAGTTTTGGACTGCAAGATTGATGAAGGTATTTTCACAAGAAGGAAAATGGACATACAGATAAAACAACCATGGATGGATAGTATACATCACGTTGTTCCTAGTGGTATGTGTCACATCACGTGGATCCTCATGGTTGAGGATAAATGAATTTTTTAAGATGACAAAGTGAATTGAAGAAGGAAGTACATGTAGGCCCCAAAGATAATTAAAGAAAAGAATTACACAATAAGAAAGTGTCAGGTCGACCCTAATGTTAAAATGAAGTGACATAAATGGTATAAATAAATATCATTATACATTCATTTGATACATAAGTTGAATTTTAGAGGAAATCAAAAGTAAAGAAGGTCGGATTTCAAGGGAGGATGAAGTCTTTTGGTGATGTGTTCTAAGGTATGTTATTTTCAGGTCATCTTACCATTTTCTCTATAACTATTTTTCTAGAACAATTAAAATGGTAAAATTGATATGGTATTGAGAAGAAATATCAAGGTACCTATGGTAAAAGTTTAATATTTTGATTCACTATAATTATGGAGATACACTCTGTGGAAGATAGGGTTTTTGACCAGTCCTGAAGCTAGTCAATCAACATGTGTTCTAGATAAAATAGTCATAACTTCTTCATAGAGAATCCAAATGAAGTGGGACAAATTTCATTGGAAATATTATGGACTTTGGTTTCTTGTGTGCAAGTTTTAGAATTGGATGTTAATTATTGAGTGCGGGGCATTTTGTACACGTTTGGTCTCTTGAATAAACCAGAATTGAACAAGGTCTACCATTCTCTCTATAACTTATTTTTGGGGAGGATTCAAGGAGTGAAACTTGGAGAAGTTTCAGAGAATAAATTGATTAATATTATATATTGGATCAGAGTATTCTAAGAAATGAATAATTGCATAAATTGAAGAAGTCTCAGGAAGCATTATCAAGTTCTATGTGATGGTTGGTTGATGGTGATGATTTAATGTAATTTTTTTTATCTCTCATATATTATTGGGTGGAAGGAAGGAGAAAGGATGGAGAGTTCAAATATCTCTTGATATTGAAGGATTGTATCTTCCTCTTTGATGCAGGAGCATCTCAAGTGAGCCAACGCAGAGACAACGAACAACAGGACAAGTGCCCAATGCAAATTTTGAAATTATCTTAAAGTTAATGCGACAATCTTAAATGAGATAATTAATAAGGAGTGAAATTTTATAATGTAAATGGACCTTGAGTGATCCACTCTCGTCCTTAGTAGGTAGAAGGCATTCATGGTAGTTAATGCAAGTAGATAGAATTGAATGTGTAGATTAGACAATTTTAGAGCGCAAGAGGGAAACGAGATATAGACACCCTCATTGTGTATTGTAAGATAGATGAGATTATGCCAATTGAGATCATAGAGAAAAGAAGTAGAGAGTTGTAGCAAGGATTCCATGTACAGAAGTTTTGGATTAATACAAAGAAGGTTTTGATTCAGACTCATGGTGTTCAAATATTCTTTGTGTATGCATCTTTGAATGTTATGCTCATGAATGTTTTACTCTTTCTGTCATGCAACTTCTTTTATGCTATGTATGAATGATTTCCTATTGAGTGTTTGAAATCTGAGAGGAAAGGGTAATGGAATGAGTTTCAATTGTTTCTCTATCTGATCAAGAGTTCCTACAAGGAGTGCAATTTATTTGTCCGCAAGGAGTGCGTTGACAAGGGGTTCAGAGTTTTGTCTCTGAAAACTTAGATAGAGTAGATTTTGTTCTCATTCACCTAGAAGTGTGGTTAGGCACAAGAGCCGTGCAAGGAGTGTGCAAGTTGAGAAAAGTCTCAGAGTTACGAATCTAAGCGAAGTATTGAGAGACTGTTGCTACAGGTGTGCACAGAGTCGAAAGGAATTCAACACTTGAATGTGTTTGAAGATTTTATGCAAGGAGTGCGAGTAGGAGTTTTCTGAGAGACTTGAATTCATGAGGAAGCTCATAAGGATTTGAAACTTCAAAGGGTTTTGAAGGAAGGCAAGAGGCCAAGCACCTTGGAAATATGAAGGAAGGCGTAGCGACATGGGACCGCAGGAGGAAAAGTTCCATGGAGAGAGATACCTTGTTTAGTTTGTGCAGAGGCTCTCAGAGGAAAGGAAATGGATGGTCGAAATTCTCTGTGGAGAATCCACGAAGTCCCGTGAGCCGTCAGATCTCACAGAGGAACAGGGGAGTTACGACGACTATTCCCAAAGGTTCTAAGCTCAGGAGGATTAGAACCGTAGATCCAAGCCATAGAGGTCGTTGGATTTACACGTGAGTTTCTATTTCTAGGTTTCGTAGGTTGGAGTCTCATAATCTTTTCAATGGCACTCGTGAAATCATGAAACATGAATTCTCGAGGGGATGAAAGGATTGTGTTGGCCACAGGAATCCACAGGGCGAACATGTGGCACCAATCAACATGGAAGTCAAGTTCTGTTGACCATTTCAGGTTTTCGTGGGGTGAAGTCCCAAAGCCTTTGCATTAGGATTCGCGATATCATGAAGTTTGAAGTCCCGATAGAGGGAAAGGCCATTGAAAGGTCAAATCTTGCGAGCACATCAGAGTTTCGAGAATCAAGGAAACGAGTCGCTTGACATCACGGCCACCGAGATCGCGATAAGGAGAANGACTATATTTGGATTTCGAAGATTGAGGAACAAGGCATTCGATCACTGGATTCGTGAAAGTGTGAAGTCCGATCTCCTGAAGTACAGGGGGGGAATTTCTTGAAGTTAACTGTGGGTGCAGATTTCTCGAAAGGGAAATAGAAGAGCCAATTCCGAGAGCTCTTCAGGCCAGTGTAAAGGAAAATATCATGTGCACGTGACCTTCCGACCTGCGGGTTGAGGAGGGTTGTGTCACTCTTGGATGTTTATCCCTCCCTTTAAATTTGGAAGCTGTAGCTACCTTTGGAAGTCATTACTTCCCTTAAACAATAACTATTGATTATTTCTCATATATTGTGCATGGTGTATTGTGGTGTATTGGTGTAACTCTTATACTATTATTCATTGCTCATTGGATATAATTGAATGGTTTAAGTATAAGTTGAAAAAGGTTTTAAATTGTACTTCATACTAATTCACCTCCCTCTCAGTATCAACATGTCGTAATTATTAAATAATAATTTTGATTGTTTCTTTAAATTGTACCATTGCTATTATTTTTTAAAATTATGGTTTAATCGATCATTATAATTCTTAAAAATTAGTGATTTTAAGGGTGGTTCAATGTGTTCTTTTACAATTTTCTTATTTCATAAAGGTTAAAAAAATTGTATTAAGTTGTATATAGAAATTAACATATAATTAACTAGTTTGTTCGAAATTTAGAGTGTATTAAGTTGTATATGAAAATTAATATATAATTAATTCTTTTTTTTTTCTGCAAAAACTTTCACTTTATATTCATAGAGATTATAAACTGTTCATTACATGATAACATTTTCTA
This sequence comes from Picea engelmannii, assembly GCA_009831015.1. Lineage (NCBI taxonomy): Eukaryota > Viridiplantae > Streptophyta > Pinopsida > Pinales > Pinaceae > Picea > Picea engelmannii. Next base: position 616,982 of record ML779634.1, on the reverse strand, counting down.
GAAAACTTCATATGACAGCTGAGAAGATTCTCAAAACTGGTAGATACAACTACCCATCAAAATATGTCTACATAGACCAACCTATCTTGTAACCTCAATACAAGACTGTCAATTAACTTTTGTTCCTATAACCGAATAGACTTCCAACACAAGGAAAAACTCAAAACTGACACAATCTAGAATATATCTATAAACATATGAGGTCCTTTGTGTTCCCCCACACATTGAAAATATTCTATTTTTCCAGGGGGTCTAAGAAGTGCCTTCTTAGATAGACTATCCACAACATAATTTTCTTCCCGGTACACATTCCTAAAGGAGATAGAACTGAAAATATTTTTTAGATCATATATTATATCCTTCCATCATTCCAAGGTAATGACCTAAAGATGACCCTTTCCACTTAGCCAGCTGATAATGATCTTTGAGTCGCCCTGCCCAAAAAAATATGAAATGTCGAGCCTGATAGCTAGAACGAGAAGTGCCCAAGATCCGAGCAGCTCTACTCTGGTACTGGTTCCTGGACCGCAATTGAAATACCATTTGAAAATTCAATTCTCCTTTATCTGGATGACCCCACCAGCTCCACTATTAAGGCCAGATGGACATGCCACCCCATCAAACCATCCCACCAATCTCCTGACCTCAGGGTTGTTTGAAAGGATCCTTACCTGCTTATTTCTTTTTGTCATATTGTGTTCTCTGAAAGTATATAATGACATGATGACCACCTTATGCATTGATGGATTCCCATTCTAAAATATCACACAATTCCTTTCTAGCCATATGTTCCAACATATGTAGGTCGGGAGGTTAGGGTAGAAAGTATTCATATTTTTTTAATTTATATAACGCTCAGGAATAGTATTACCCGACCACAGACCCAAAAGGTTTAAGGTTAGTCTTAATCTAATACAAACATCAATGGAGAAGGGACACTCCACAAATAAATGGTAAAACGATTACGATGCCTTCATGCACATGGAACAAAAGATCGGGCCTGTGAAACCCCTACACTGGAGATTATCCCACGTAAGAACTTTGATTTCCACCAACAACCAGGAAAACAATTTTAATTTTAGAGGAAAATCCTAGGCCCAGAGCGCCTTATGCCACCTTCCAATGAGAAAATCATACTTCTTCTTTTCAAATTCCTCATATGTTTTTTTGACAGTGATCCTACCTGAGGTGTCACCTCTGATCCATTTTAGGGAATTCAGTCTAGTCTAGAGTTGAATACCACTGCTGATAATTTCTCTTCGATATGCCTCCCATTCCTCTACTAGGGCCCCATCCAATCCCAATTACTCACTGGTAACCCAATTGGCCCCTATAATACCAGATCTTGGCACATGGTGAGCCTAAAATAAATAATGGACTCCTCGCTGATTTAAGGCCCTAATTAGATCTTCAGACAAAAGAGACGCTTCTCCCATACGAAGCATCTGATCTCTCCCAATAACAATCATGGTTCCTGAGCCCAGATACCAGGTTATCCAATGCAACAAGATATACAATGATTTCTAAAGGTATTTCCATGTTTACGACCTTGTAAATCCAATTGCTAGAACCAACTTGAGCCAATGCTCCACTGATAAAGAAGATAGGTATTTCACTTTTATAACTCGATGCCATAATCCCTCCACCATTAGAGCCCTCCACAATGTGTTTGTTGCCATCGCCCAGCTGAAACTAAACAAATTCCACAACCCCCATCCCCCATATCTCTTTAGGCATGCAATATAATTCCAATTGCACAAATGATAGCCTTTTATGTTACTATTTCTGTTCCAAAGAAAATTATAAAACACTTGACGAATTTTTTCTAATACCAAGGAAGGAATGTTTGCTAGAGCCAACCAATAAACAGGTTGGATTTATAAAATGACCTTTACTAGGACTAAGTGACCACCTAAAGTCAACCACCTGTTGCACCAATGGTTTATTCTATTTTCATATTTGGATAAAAACCAATTCCAATATTCAACTTTGAGCCTGTCAACTTTCAAAACATATCCCAAATACTTAAAACCCTTTGCAATATTGTAAACTTCAAATGAAAATATAGTTTTTATGGAATCTAGAACAACTTGTTGCACTCCAAAATGGTAGAAGGAAGACTTCTGAGAATTAATCATCATCCCCATTGCATTGCATAAGGTATCCAAGAGATTTGTTATCTCCAACCACTCATTAACAAAATAATTGGTTAGTATGAGAATATCATCTACAAAAAGAAGATGGAGGATCTAGATGAATCTAGTTACCTTAACACCGGTCAACAATTATTCCTCTTGTATTTTTTTATAGAAAGACTCAAGCCTTCCATTACTAATAAGAAGAGGAGAGGTGACAATGGACATCCCTATCTAAGACCTCATCCCCCATTGAAGAAATTAGTAGGCTCGCCATTTACAAGGACAACATAGGTGGCCGAAGAAATACATCCCATAATCCACTTGGTTGTCGGAAGACCAAAGCCACATTGTAAAAGAACCAGTCTGATGTAGTCCCAACTTATGCAGTCATATGATTTCTTCAAATCAATCTTAAGGATCAAAGCTTTCATCTTTTTCTCCCTAATTCTATGAATACACTCCTACGCAGTGCCTATAGCATATATGCTTTTCCTTCCTTTACGAAAACCAAATTGTTCTTCTGAGAGAGTACGAGATAGAATAGGTTTGATTCTGTTTGTTATAATCTTAGTGATGATCTTATAACATAAATTACATAAGGTGATCAACCAAAAGTCACAAAATGAAGCTGGACCACTGACCTTTGGTATTAGTGCTATAAAAGTTAAATTTAAGGATCTGTTAACCATTCCAGATATGCGTGTATCCTCAACAACCTTTAATAGATCATCAACAATGATGTCATAAAATTGAAAGAAAAACTCCACTGTCTTCCTGTCAGGACCAAGACTCTTTCCCTTATTAAAATCCCTCAAAACCTCAAAAATCCCATCCTTCGAACATGGCTTCTCAAGCATTTGTACGTTCTCTTCTGTAGTCAACCTTGGGTATAATCGGATTGATTCTATTTGATCCAAAATCAGATTATGAGTGTCTTTGTAAAAATAATTAAAATGTCTCATAGCTTCTACCTTAATAGACTCCTTCCTAGTATGAACGTGATCAGAATCATCCTTAACTTGCCATAGGTGTTTTATTTTTCGCCTGGAGCTAGAAAACTGATGAAAATATTTGGTATTCCTATCACCTGAAAGGATCCAGGTTTCCCTACTCTTTTGGTGCCATAATTCCTCATCAGCCACTAACATCCTATTTCTTTCAGTCTCAAGATATTTCAAGCGATTAAGAGGTTCAGTTGATGTTTTTTGTTCAAGACTCTCTTTGATAAGAGTAGTAATTTCTTCTTCTATAGGAATTAAGGCATGTTGATATCTTTTCTTCTTAACCACTATCCACTTTTTCACTCTTTCTTTTAGTCTACTTAACTTCCCCACTAGCCTAGATTATGGCCCATCTCTCATGGAATTTTGTGGCACATTCCATACTTCCCTAACAAGATCACCAAAAAAACTCCTCTTTCAACAAAGACAAATTAAACTTGAACGGATAGTAAACTGACTTAAATCCATAATCCAACTGAAATAGCACTGGGGCATGGTCGGAAATGAACGGATTATCAACCCAAGATCTAAATGACATCGAATAATTTAGTAACTCTGCAGAAGAATATACCCTATCTAATCATTTTTTAATTCCATCCACCCCAAATATACAGTTGCACCAAGTAGGAACCACCTCAGTAGGCTTAACGTCAACTAAATGATGTGTAAGAAATATATCTCTAAAAAAAGTCTCATGTGGATTGATCAAGGCCAAAACCCCGCAAACTTCATCAATACATGTTGAAAAGTTAAAATCTCCCGCAATAATTATATTATTCAAATCTAAAAGTCCTTTGGCTTCCACATTCTCCCAGAAAAGTCTACGACCAGAACACAGACCATATACATGTATCATGTTAATCCTTCTTTTATCAAGGATATGAAAACCTCTCAATAAAATACCACCAACACATAAGTAAGGTTGTAGATCAACAATATTGGGATTCCATGCCGCCAAAATTCCACCCGACCACCTCACTGAGCTCACTGCACTATACATCCAGGTGGGACATAGAGAATACATAAACATCCTGGATTTTTCTTCATCAACTAGAGTCTCCTGGGGAAAGACTATGTCTGGTTTAGTTGTGGATAATAACCTACACATGGAGGATAATTTAAGGGGACCCCCCACCCCTCTGATGTTTAGGGAGAGTGGGATCATGAATTTTCCCTAGCCATGGCTTTCATTCCTCTAAGCACCCCCAAATTCAAAGTAGAATAATATGGAATATCTAATGAAGAAGATCTGAGCTCTTATTTCTTCTAAGAACTCCTAGTTTTAATAGGAGATACTTATGAACTCAGACCCGTTGACCAAGCCATTTTTTGACCATGCTCAAAGATGTCATAGATCAAGTCACCACTTGTGTCATAGCTCGGGTTAACATAAACATCTATTCCCCAAAAGTTCTGAAGAGGAATCGAACCAGTATTCTCCCACAAGGAAGGAACTAAGGACTCATCCATAGAGGCCAATGACGGGTCCGAAATAGGAAAGATAGTAGGTGGAATAGACTGGGAATTCAAATCCAAGGAGGAAGGTTCCAAAGGGCCTAAAGGCTCAGATACAACAGAGACATTAGAATTTTTAGGAATAGTCTGTTCAACAAAAGGAAAGGCCACACCCTTTTATAATTAATCCACCACCTTCTCAGAACCAACCGATGAGACTGAATGTAATAAATATTTTTTTTCCAAGTAATCTATTTCCCACAATAAGAGCTTAAATAAAAGATACAGACACAAATTTTTAAGATTACCAATGAGGGTGTTAGTGAGGCCATCTTGAAGCTCTTCCATTCCCACTGTATCACCGCCACCCCTCGGACCCTGATCCTCCGAGCATTCCTTAATGTACTGCATGTCCTTTGATCCAGTATCCATATCATATTCCTCTTCGAAGTGACCATGTTCAATACGATAGTCCTTCCTTAAATGTCCCGTCCTCCTATAGATAGTACATTTGAAAGGAATACCAATATAATCTAGTCATTGAACCATGATGGTGATGCAGGAGCATTGTCAGCAGCAAGCAAGCGTGGAGGTGGAAGACGGCCTAGATGAACACCATCACATTTTGGCACATGTCAAAAATGTTTTGAAATGTTTTTTAAAGTTTGGATGCACAGACATTAATGAAATAGTTAAGAAGGAGTACTTCCATATTGTAAATAGATCTTGAGAGATTCACTCTCATCTGCAGGATGTAGAGGCATTTATGCATAGTTAATTAAGGTAGGTAGATTTAAACTCTAGATTGGATAATTTTAGGAGCTAAAGGGAAAACAACTATAGACACCCTCATATTTGTATGATTGTATCATTCATATAGGAGGATTAAGCACATTAGCATAGAGGAGAAACAGAGATTACCAGAGAAGACTCCATGTACAGAAGTTCTGAGATTAATATATGAAACTTTGAATTTAGACTCATGGTGTTCTAATGCTTTCTATGTATACATGTTGAATGCTATGCTTTTGGTTGTTTTACTCTTTCTGTTGTGCATTTTCTTTTATGCTATGTATGTATGATTTCATGTTAAGTATTTGAAGTCTGAGAGAGTAAGGGAATGAGTTTCAATTGTTTCTCTTCTTGAGAAAGAGTTCCTGTAAGGAGTGCAGTGAAGTGTCCACAAGGAGTGCGTTGACAGAATTCAGAGTTTACCTCTGAAAGCTCAGAAGAGATACCATTGTTCTCATTTCAACCGAAGTGAAAGACAAGCACGAAAGCCATGCAAGGTGTGTGCAGGATGGGTAAGACCTTAGAACCTATAGACTAAGGTTGAGAGATTGAAGGATTGTTGTTGTAGATTTGCATAGAGTCAAGAGATTAACATATTCGGGAATATTTGAAGAAGTGCCACAAGGAGTGTGTGCAGAAGCCTTCTGGGAGACTTGAGTTTATGAAAGGAAGCTAAGGAGGGTTAGGGCCTTTGAATCATTTGAAAGAAAGGTAGGAAGTGCCAGTACTTGTGCACAAGCTAAATCCTAGAGGAGGATTGCAGGTTTGATTTGAGCAGAAGGTTCTTTGAGGAGAGATTGAACGGTCTGAATCCTCAGAAGAGAACTCTTGAAATAACGAGGACCGTAGGATCCGCAAAAGTTACAGGGGAGTTAACCATCGAACAAATCTATAGGACCATCGATCGTGATCTATTCAGGTCATCAGATCATTTCAGGAACTTCGGAGTTCGGGAATTCGGAAGTCTTAAGGATGAGTGATCGGGACTTAGCAAGGAGGAAAGTCCAAAAACAGAATTTGTGGTAGAATATTTTTCGGCATTTTGGGAATCGTGTTTTCGACATTCCCATTGACAAGGAGCAGAACACTCCACATCAGAAATACCAAAATCATGAAACACGAAGAAGTGTGGAGGAGCATTTTCAGCATTTTGGCATTTCAGGATCCAGGGTCTCGTGGAGACAGAAATTTGGAATCTTGAGTTTCAAACTCCCAATTCGTGAAATCCCGGGAGAGGAAAACCATTTTGGATTTTTGGAATTTTGGGTTCTAGAAGGTATAGGAGACAAAGAGTTTGGGGATAAACCTTAGAAACTTATGATACGGGAAATCGCGCTAACCATTGGATCAAGGGGAAGAACCTTAACCATTGATTTTCCTTGGAAGCAGAACACTAGTATTTCGATGTTTTGGGATTCAGCATATCGAGAATCCTATTGACAGGGGGACGAGACATAGTGCCCAGGGAAATATCGAAGTAGCGAAGTGTGGCAGGACTTAGGGTGGACTTTCGGGATTTCGATAATTCGGGTTTCGGGACTCCGAGAGTTGAGAGGTAGAGTTGCACGTCATTACAAACGTTGCAGCTATGGAGAAGTTCAAAGACGTTGACATCAATGCCATAAGTATCATAGTGGATTCCATAAAAGACCACTTGATACCCTACATCTCCCATCTTGACTCATCGAAGAAGATGTATGATTCCCTAATAAATCTCTTCTCAGTTATAAACATTGGACAAGTTATGAGTCTGAAGAATGAGCTCCGTGACATGAAGATGAATGATGACGATAGCATAACATCATACTTTGTAAGGATCTCCCAGCTAAGAGATCAACTACAAGCTATTGAAGAGATCACTTCATAAAAGGAATTGGTTAACATAGTACTGAATGGTCTTCCCAAGACATGGGATGCATTTGCTGCAAGCATGAACACAAGGAAGGAGTACCCGGCATTCAAAGAACTTTGGACTTGTTGTGCTCAAGAAGAATCAAGGATCAATGCCAAAGAGAAACCTCAAAAGAAGTACGATGATCAAGCCTTCACAACAAGATTCAAGAACTTCAGAAATAAAAAGAAGTTTGGTTCAAGGAGGAAGCCAAATCAAGAGAAAGACATTTCAGAAATACAATGCTTCAACTGTCAAAAGTACTTTCACTACAGAAATCAGTGTCCCAAGCTAAATAAAAGGAAGAAGAAACATGAAGCATCGATTGCTGAAGAAAAGGAACCGACAAAGAAGACTAAGCAGGATGGAAGAGATTTCTTCTACTAAAAGGTAACAACACTCTTCTTACTTTCTTGTACATATCTTGATTGCATCGTCTTTGTACATATCTTGTATATCTATCTCTTGGAAGATAATGTGTTCCAAGAAGAACTATACCTATGGAAGAACAATAAGATAATAATGAATATCACTAGATATTACACATAAAATAATGAAATATATCATGTGAAAGATATTACAAGATAAGCCGAAATCAGAATCAATACTGAAGAGACTTAGAAGTCATACATCAAGAGAAATTGGGGAAAGACTTATGACGATAACTAAGACAGAAGCGTGGACTCTGTTAAGACAAGAGAGCCAATTATATATTGCAGAAGACAATAAGGTTGCATATGGAAGCGTGGACTCTATTATATATTGTAGAAGACAACAAGGATGGAGACGGAAGCATGGACTCAGTCAGACAAAGGGAGCAGATTATATGCCCTCTTACATAAAGAAAATATTAGGAGGGAGCTAATCCTATGATCCATTGAAGATGATGAAATACATATATCCATGGTAGCAGCCATGAAAAGACAGTACATGTTCAACTCAACTGCAAAAGAAGACCTTTCGAAGAGAAGCCTTAAAGTATTCCTGGTTGTCCATCCAGATCCGTGAACTGATGATGAAGATATTAAGTGGAATCTCTAGAACATGGAATCTACAAGAATCTCCATGGACCCAAGAGATAATGAAAAACATGAAGAAGAAAGGGATAATGAAAAACATGAAGAAGAACATGAAGATTCCAAGAAAGGAAGAAGAATCAGAACAACCAGTCATTCTATCAAGAATCACAAGATTACCAGCCTAATATGAACTCACTAAAAGCAATCAAGCAGAAGAACTGAAAGTCGTGATGAAGAACAGTGTACGGAAGACTTATGAATGAAAGAATTGCAAGATCCAGAACTAGAGGTTCTCTCAGATGGATGGAGAAGACTATGATGATTGATTGTTCCAGTACATCAGACTTATCTCTATATAAGTCATTATATTATCCGCAACATCCATGAGTCAGAATTCTACATCAGGTGAATGCAAAAAATGTTCTCCAGAAGAAATTGAGTAAAGAGCGCACGCAGAGAAATCAAGACTTTGAGGCATACCAGAAAGATACTCTTGTATGTATATAAGAAGAAGACAACTTGGTGGAGAACCTCCAGTGCATAGCAGAAGTGTGGTGAAGATTTCCTATAACATCAAGATGACTACTCAGAAGATCATATCTCATGATGATAGAAGAAGTGCCACATGGATATGTTCCAGTTCTCCAACTATGATATACTCTATTGTTCAGATCTACAAGAAGCCTTCACAGTGTTCCAAACTACAGTACAAGCATTACACTACCCATGATGAAGTCTAGAAAGAAGAAAATGTTTTCTCCAATGAATATCTCCACAAATGAGCAGATAAGCATACATTTTGGTAAAGCCTCTATCCAAGATGAAAGGACTTGCATACTCAAGCTAGAGCTCATGGAAATAACTCTATTAACCGAAATGGAAGACTCTCCAAACTAAAAGAAGGTACGCAAACATTTATTTTTTTTATTGAAATAACTCTCCAGTTAGGAGGGAATAATTATCTTTGTAAACGTCCAGATTGGACAGATGCTTTCCTGTTCGGAAAGTGGATTGAGATTTCTGACGGACAGTGGCTTCCCATTGTAGTTAACATGAGAGGCAGACCGATTGTTGATGTATCATAGACAATGACTTCCCATTATGGGGAGTGGTATAGGACAGTCATTATTCTTGGAAGTCACTCTGTGTAGTGGTCAAGTAGAATGGTCCACCTCACTAGGCAATCATTATTTCGAAGTTCACAGTTGTGAGAAGTTTCGAAGAATCGTTCATTTTGGAGGTTGATACAGGATAGACATTCCTTGAGGGAAGAATCATTCTTTCTAGGATACACTTTGTTTAGTGTCGGAGGAATGGCCCAGGGTGGGGAATGGTTTGGACAGTTACTCCTCGAGGGCAGACTCATTCTCTCCAGGCTACACCTTGTTTGGTGTCGGAGGAATGGCCCAGGCTGGGGAGTAGTCCAGGCTTAGAAATCAAGGACAGTTATTCCTCGAAGGCAGACTCATTCTCTCCAGGTTACACTTTGTTTAGTGTTGGAATAATGGCCCAGGGTGGGGAATAGTCCAGGATAGTCATTCCTTAGGGAAGACTCATTCCCTCCAGGTTACACTTTGTTTAGTGTTGGAGGAATGGCCCAGGGTAAGGAATGGTCCAATCATTTCTTGAGGGCAGACTCATTCTCTCCAGGTTACACTTTGTTTAGTGTCAGAAGAATGGCCCAGGGTGGGAAATGGTATAGGTTCATAAATCAGAAACAATCCTTCTTCCTCGGTTGAGAAGAATGGGGCAGATAGCCTATTATTGATATTCTATATTGAGGGAAGACACTCTTTCAGATCTCACAGACGTGAGTGAAATATTGGCCCAGTTGATTCAGTTTTTATGATAACATTGTTTCTATGTAGATGAATAATATTGTGGTGGCAGACATTCTTTCAGATCTCACAGAAGTGAGTGAAAGATTGTCCCAGATGATACAGTTTTTATCATAACATTGTTTTTATGCAGGATGCTCTCAGATGTTTGTTATGAAGACTATATGACAGTAGATGAGGACTACTGTGGTGAATGTGTTTCACTACTTGCAACTATACGTTGTTGATCAAGTACTTGTGTGTTACTTGATGTGGTAGTTAACCACTGGTTTGTAGTTGTGTACTACTATGAATAGACACAGGTGTGTTCTATCCTTGTTCTAATTTCCTTGAAGACTATCAGGAGATTATTGGAGATGATCATTCAGATGAATGATGAATAGATATTTTCCAGACAAAAAATAGTTCAGAGATTTTGTTCCCCTTGTATCACTCCATGGTGAGAGTGACTTATCCAGCATCATATCTAACTACTTAGATGAAGTATGGTTTTGAGAGATGATGCAGCTGATGGTGATGTTGATGCTCATGATCTAGTCATGAAATAGTATAGATGACTATATTGATGCTACCGGGTAAATGGTGTGTTTTGTGCTCAAGTCCATTACCTGTAAATACCTCTCTATCTGGGAGGGAGTGTTAATATTATGGTAGCTGCGGGAGGTATTTACCCCCACGTGTGAACCTGACGAGAATAGAAGACTCCTGGAAGCAAGTGAAACCCTAATGAATTGGCAAATAACCCTAGAAGCCTTGTCGGCTCAAGAAGATAATTTATATTAGGCTATTAGCTTCCAAGAGAAGAAGTTGGCTAGAATTAATAATAATATACTGAACAGACACATACCCAGAAGGAGAAGTCGGCCCCAACAAACTGGTAGGATTACTATAAATACAGGGCACCAATTCTCATTTGACAGTATCTCAGAATTGCAGTTTCCCAGTTGGTGCACACTGTAGTTGCAGTTGGTGCACAGGTTTGGAGGAGGGTTGCAGGTGCAGCTGCAGCAGCAACTAGTTTCAGTATTGGCTTGGATTTCTCTTGGCTAGGGTTTGGAACATCTGATCAGTCTTTTGTGATGTGTTATCCTTGAGGATTGATGCGCTACTCTTTGTTTGGCTATCTAGCATAGGGTTTTCTTCTGGAGGAATTCTCAGTCAAGTTTAAGGTGCTCGGAGGGAGGCTTTGGCCTGTGGTTGGGTGATGAGGGTATCGTCAATGGTAAAATGAGCACACCATTCCACTGAGAAGAAGAGATAGACAAATACCTGACCCACCAGAGGAAAGGAAAATTCCAAGAAGAAGAGATAGCCAAATACCTGATCCAGCAAGGGAAAGCGATATGCATGAACTACGTGCCAGGATTGATGCCATGGAGACAACACAGAGGTGCATAGTTGATGCTAGAGACATCAGCGAATCTAAAAGTGAAAATGAAGCCTTGAATGAAGAAATTGCAGCTGAAGATGCAGCAGAAGAATGCCTATTCAAGGTTGTTGCAAGGATAGGTGCTAGAGAAAAAATGGACATTCCAGTATATGAAGGAAACCTAGATGTTGAAGAGCTTCTAGACTGGATTAGAGCTCTGGATAAATATTTTGACTATGAGGATGTTGAGGAAGACAAGAAGATTAAACATCTTGTCACAAGACTTAAATGGCATGCAACATTATGGTGGGATGAAATACAAGCTGACAGACGCTGCAAAGGCAAACAAAAAATCAAAAGATGGGATAGAATGGTTGCAAAGATGAAAACCAAATTCATACCGATGGATTATCAAATTACTCTGTTTCAGAGAATGCAGAACTTGAGACAAAAATTGATGATAGTGAAAGAATACACTAAAAAGTTCTACAGGATAAACATCAGAGCAGGTCATCCAGAACGTGATGATGAAAAGGTTTCCAGGTATATGAATGGTGTGAGATATGACATTCAGGATGATATGAGCATGATGACCATCCGAACGGTGGAAGATGCTTATCAGATGGCTCTGAAATCTGAAGAGAAGCTGAGCCGAAAGCAGGGTCAAAGAGGCCGAGGCAGAATTCAACCCAAAGGCAAAACCATTGTCCAAGACAAAAATCCGAAACCTAAAGAAGAGTGGAATAAACCTCGAACGAAAACTAAGAGAGGTGCAATCTCACAGAGAGGACAATATGTTGATAGAAACACTTTTCCTCGAACCAGAGGAAGAGGAAGGGGCAGAGGTGGAGAAATAAAATGCTTTACCTGTGGAAAAAATGGACACAAATATTATGAATGTCTGGATAAGAAGAAAGAAGGAGGTGAAACTCACATTGCCAAATCTCAAGGATGGAATGTTGAGGCAGAATATGCTGAGGGTGGAAGATCACTGATGATGAGAAAAGTTCTCTTAACACCAAAGAAGTAGGTGGAGAACCCAACCCATAGGAACAAACTTTTTCGGACTGCTTGCAAGACCAAAGAGAGGGTATGCAAAGTCATCGTGGAAAGTGGTAGAACAAACAATCTCGTTTCTACAGAGATGGTAGAAATGTTGGAGCTAGAGACTATTGAACATCCAAGCCCATACAGAGTTTCGTGGCTACAAAAAGGACATCAGGTAAATGTTACTAAACAATGTTTAGTTGAATTTAAAATAGGAGGATATAAGGATGAAATATTATGTGATGTCATTCCCATGGATGTTTGTCATCTATTGTTGGGTAGACCATGGCAATATGATAGGAATGTGATTCATGATGGGAGAAAGAACACACACACCCTGGAGAAGAATGGGATAACTCACATGTTGTTGCCAATTAAGGATAAATAAGTGAAACCAGAGGTAAGCAACATTGTACTTCTCATGAGTGGGAAAGAACTTCTTAAAGAGGTTAAGAAGAAGGAAGATACACAATTCATTGTGCTTAGGAAGCCTAGAATTGTTTTAACCAATACAAGAGTGGATGATTTACTAGAGGAAATCTAGAAGTTGTTGGAAGAGTTTGTTGATATAGTAGTGGACGAACTACCTTGTTCGTTACCACCAATCAAAAGTATAATTCATAATATTGATCTCATACCTGGAGTTAGTTTACCAAAGAAGGAAGCGTATAGATTGACACCATAGGAGAATGAATAGGTCAAGAGACAGATCCAGGATTTAATGGACAAAGGGTTGGTTAGAGAAAGCTTGAGTCCATGCGTTGTTCCAACAGTGCTCAGCCCAAAGAATTATGGATGCTGGAGGATGTGTACAGGCTCAAGGGCGATCAATAAAATTACCATCATGTATAGATTTCCATTTCCAAGGATGGATGATTTGATGGATTTCTTGAGTGGAGATTTTTTTTTTTTCAAAAATTGATTTGAAGAGAAGATATCATCAAATCCGAATGAGAGAAGGTGATGAATGGAAGACAACATTCAAGACAAATGAAGGGCTATATGAGTGGCTTGTTATGCCATTTGGCTTAACAAATGCGCCTAGTACTTTCATGATATTGATGAATGATGTCCTGAAGGATTTCATAGGAAAATTTGTCATCATATATCTTGATGATATATTGATTTTCAGCAAGACAGAAACCGAACACTTGAAGCATTTGGCTTCAGTGATGAAGAGATTACAGCAAGAGAAGTTTCTAATAAATTTGAAGAAATCATCATTTATGAGGACATAACTCATTTATTTGGGGTTTGTTATCTCTACAAATAAGCTGAAAATGGATCCAGATAAAGTGGAGGTGATTAAAAATTGGCCATCGCCGAAGAGTATATTTGAAGTTAGAAGATTTCATGGATTGGCTAGTTTCTACAGAAAAGTTATCAAAAATTTCAGTGGAATTAGCGCATCGATGATGGACACAGTGAAGAAAATACATAAATATTTTCACTGGATGGAAGAAGCAGAGAAAAGTTTCAATTTGTTGAAAAGGAAGATTATTGAACAACCAATTTTGGTGTTGCTAGATTTCAATAAGACATTTCAGGTCAAGTGTGACGCAAGCGGATTTGCAATTGGAGTGGTCTTGAGCCAAGACGACAGACCGATCACATACTTCAGTGAGAAGTTGAATGAAGCAAAGATTAAGTATTCAACATATGACAAGGAATTGTATGCAGTCATACAGGCACTGAAGAAGTGGAGGCACTATTTGGTTCCTAAAGAGTTTGTTTTGTACAGTGATAATCACACTTTACAATTCATGACTCAACAGGACAAGCTGAACCAAAAACATGCAAAATGGGTTGAATATATGAAAAAATTTACTTTTGTAATTAAACATATTTATGGAACTCCTAACAAAGGTGTTGATGCTTTGAGCAGGAAATTTTTGTTGATGCAGGAGTTCAGAGTCAAAACATTGGGTTTTGATAACCTCAGGGACATGTACAGAGATGATCCAGATTTCAAAGAGGCGTATGAGGTATCTGAGAATCCAATTCTCAGGGACAAAAGTCAATGGACTGAATATATGATCCAGGATGGATTATTATTTAGAGGCAATCAATTATGTATTCCAAAATTATCCACGAGGGAGAATCTACTGAAAGAAAAACACAATGGAGGATTGGCTGGACATTTCGGTCATGACAAAACGTTCTCGAAATTAAATGGCTCATAAGTTTGGCCAGGGATGAGGACCGATGTCAAAATATTTGTGGATAGATGTAGAATTTTTCAGCACACAAAGGGAAAAGGGCAAAACACAGGGTTATATTAGCCATTACCCATACCTGAGAGGCCATGGGATGCAGTGAGCATGGATTTTGTGTTGGGGATGCCAAGGACATGAAGGGGATTTGATTCGATCTTTGTGGTGGTAGATATATTTTAAAAGATGGCACATTTTATACCATGCCAAAAAACCAGTGACGCAACTCACATTGCGAACCTGTTTTTCAAAGAAGTTGTCAGACTTCACGGCTTACCCAGAAGTATAGTTTCAAATCGAGACACCAAGTTTGTAGGACATTTATGGAGGACTTTATGGAAGAAGCTGGGGAAAAATTTGTATTTTAGTTCAGCTTATTATCCTCAGATGGATGGACAGATAGAATTTGTAAACAAGAGCTTGGGAGATTTGCTAAGGAGCCTAGTGACTGAACACCACAGTTAGTGGGATCACATTCTGCCACAGGTGAAATTGCTTACAATGATTCATTTAATAGAAGCACAGGGCATAGTCCATTCTAAATTGTGTATGGAATGAAGCCAAGAGGAGTTTATGAATTGAAAGATTCAGAACAAACTGAATTCAGGAGTGCCAGTGCAGAGGATTTTGCAGAAGCGATGAAGGAACATCATAACCAAGTCAAGGAGCGATTGCAAAATTTGAATCAAGAGTACAAGTGCAGAGAAGATAAACACATGTGAGAACTTCAATTTGAAGTAGGCGATATGATTCTTGCACATCTGAGGAAAGAAAGTTTCCCAAGGGGAACATATAACAAACTAAAGATGAAGAAGATTGGACCATGCAAGATCATGAAGAAATTTGGGGCAAACACATATGAGATTGAATTACCCGATGGGATCAGAATTTCACTGATATTCAACATCTCAGATTTGTACCCTTACAGAGCTGAAGAGGCAGGAGAAAACAGTGAACAGACAGAGGTTCAGTAGACTAAACAAATTCTTGTAGCTGAAAGGCCACAGATGGAAGGTATACTTGACAAGAGAGTTAGCAAGAGGACCAGGAGAAAAGAGTATTTTGAATACTTGGTCAAATGGAAGGGACATCCAGTTGAAGATGCCAGCTGGGAGAATGACGCAGAAATTCAGAAGCATGGATAGACCATGCAAGAGCTCATGAACAGGATTCCATGAAAAGTTTCAAGCGAGGGAGTATGATGCAGGAGCATCGTCAGCAGCAAGAAAGCGTGGAGGCGGAAGACAGCTGAGATGAATGCCATCACATTTTGGCACATGTCAAAAATGTTTTGAAATGTTTTTGAAAGTTTGGATGTGCAAAGATTAATGAAATAGTTAAGAAGGAGTACTTCCATATTGTAAACAGATCTTGAGCAATTCGCTCTCATCTGTAGGATGTAGAGGCATTTATGCATAGTTAATGAAGGTAGGTATATTTAAATTCTAGATTAGACAATTTTAGGAGCTAAAGAGAAAACAACTATAGACACCTTCATCTTTGTATGGTTGTATCATTCAGATAGGAGGATTAAGCACATTAGCATCTAGAGGAGAAACAGAGAGTAGCAGAGAAGACTCCATGTACATAAGTTATGAGATTAATATATGAAGCTTTGAATTCAGACTCATGGTGTTCTAATGCTTTCTATGTATACATGTTCAATGCTATGCTTATGGATGTTTTACTCTTTCTGTTGTGCATTTTCTTTTATGATATGTATGTATGATTTCATGTTAAGTAATTGAAGTATGAGAGAGTAAGGGAATGAGTTTCAATTGATTATCTTCTTGAGCAAGAGTTCCTACAAGGAGTGCAGTGAAGTGTCCACAAGGAGTGCATTGACAGAATTCAGAGTTTACCTCTGAAAGCTCAAAAGGGATATCATTATTCTCATTTCAACTGAAGTGAAAGACAAGCAAAGAAGCCATGCAAGGTGTGCATAGGCTGGGCGAGACCCTAGAAACTATAGACTAAGGTTGAGATATTGAAGGATTGTTTTTGCAGAGTTGCACAGAGTCAAGAGATTCACATATTTGAGAATATTTGAAGAAGTGCCGCAAGGAGTGCATGTAGAAGCCTTATGGGAGACTTGAGTTTACAAAAGTAAGATAAGGAGGGTTAGGGCCTTTGAATCATTCGAAAGAAAGGTAGGAAGAGCCAGTAGTTGTGCAGAGGATAAATCCTAGAGGAGGATTGCAGGTTTGATTCGAGCAGAAGGTTCTTTGAGGAGAGATTGAATGGTCTGAATCCTCAGAAGAGAACTCTCGAAATAGAAAGGACCGTAGGATCCACAAAAGTTGCAGAGGAGTTAAACATTAGACAAATCCGTAGGACCATCGATCGTGATCTGTTCAAGTCGTCAGATCATTTTGGGAACTTCGGAGTTCGGGAGTTCGAAAGTCTTGAGGACGAGTGATCGAGACTTAGCAGGGAGGAAAGTCCAAAAATAGAATTCACGGCAAAATATTTGTCGGAATTTTGGGAATCGGGTTTTTGGCATTCCCGTTGACAAGGTGCAGAACAATCCACATCAGAAATACCGAAATCACGAAACGCGAAGAGGTGTGGAGGAGCGTTTTCGACATTTTTCCATTTTGGGATCGGGGATCTCATGGAGACAAAAATTTGGAATCATGAGTTTCAAACTCACGATTCACAAAATCTTGGGAAAGGAAAAACATTTTGGCATTTTGGAATTTTAGGTTCTGGAAGGTATAGGAGACAGAGAGTTTGGGGATAAACCTTACGAACTTTTGGTATGAGAAATCTCGCTAACCATTGGATCAAGGGGAAGAACCATAACTGTTGATTTTCCTTGGAAGTGGAACACTAGTGTTTCGATGTTTCAGGAATCAACATATCGGTAATCTTGTTGACAGGGGGACGAGACATAGTGCCTAGGGAAATCCTGAAGTCATGAAGTGTGGCAGGACTTAGGGTGGACTTTCAGGATTTTGGTAATTTGGGTTTCGGGACTCCAGGAGTCGAGAGGTAGAGTTGCACGTCATTGCAAACCTTGAAATCATGAAGAGTGAAAATATGAAATCAGTGGCAAGCTGAGTCTTGAAATTGGAATTTCGGGTTTCGAAAGTTGAAGGGATAAGGAACCCAACGATAGGATTCATAAAATTGCGAAATTCGGTATCCCGAGAAGAAAAAGGGAAAAGTTTTGATGTCTGTTGGGGTTTGATCATAGGAATTATGCTAGTGAATGATCATGAGGCATAATTCAGGAGGGCTTGTAAATTACACTCAGAGAAAGTGAATAATTACCTGAGGGGAAATAAGAGAGTCAGTCAGACTCTAAGGGGCCGAAGTTGAAAGATCCTATGCGGACCTCGACCTAAGGGTTGGGTGTCTGCGCCACATGGCCTCTCCCTTCAAGTTTGATAGAATCCATCAACCCTGCATGTAGGTCTACTTCAACCAGCACTCGGGCTAGTCATTTGTCTTTCGAATGGAGACTGGCTTCATCGATCTTCAAAAAGTGTCCAAGAAGATTACCTATGGCCATTAGCATTGATGTGTTCTAGATATTTAAAGAAAACACTGGCAGAAGCACCCATACGTGCCTAGAACTAAAGTACTCACCCGGTTCTCCATATTTTCAACATTAAGCTACCACCCTTGTAATCCCAAAACCTATTTAGAATGATCTCAGCATCTTCTGGTGTATTAAAGGTTAGACCAAACCACCCACTTGGAAGGGTCATATATGTTAGAATATAACCAAGCCGAGGGTGCCAAACTTCCTTCATCCATTGAGTAAAAGAAATATTACACTTATGTTTATATGCAAATATACCAACCAAGACACATAGTTCTAGTTGGCATGTCTCTTCTAGACTAACATCCATTCCAATGACCAATCGCCGACATATTTTCTTTGGCTTCCAGGCTTTAACAAACTTCCTCAGTCTAGTATCCTTTTGGAACTCGATTCCTCTCTGATTGTTGGCCCTGAAAGGACCCTTGATATTCAATGAGTTCACCTGGTTAAAAACTCTGTCATTCTTTGGATAACCAATAACTAAAGTCTCACCACCTAGAGCTTATTTATAATCCATAGGTAAACCACCTTCATTAGGAAACTAGGACGGCTTATGGCTAAAATCAACGCTGCTAGTGTAAGTTTCTTTTGGAGAAATATGAGAAGAATTATTGTGAAGTGTCTTTTCCAAAGGTATTAATGGATTTATTAAAAGCCTCTAACCAACCTTTAATTCACAGAGTTTGTTTATAGACTTCAAAAGACCCTCCCAGTCCCAATCCTCCTCATTTGATGCACCTAGTAAACCACTAACCTCAAGTTCCATCCTAGAAGTTTTCCACCTTACCAAGGCTCTGCCAGCTTTGAGTTCCCAGTCAGATCATAATCTGTGGGTCCTTGCCTCTAAATCACATCAAAAAATAGGTAATAAAGGATAATAAAGAATGAATTTTATCACTCAAGTATGATGCCAGGAGATACAATGAACAATCCATGGACCCCCACAAATATAACCAAGAAGAATTCTTCAAGGCATTCTAGACAAAAAATGACTAACCGTCAGTACTAGAAGAGCCATCTCTGGGTTCCCCTAAGAAAACTGGCTAAGAAAAACACCAAAATTAGAGAAGACCGATTACTATAACTGGAAATTAGTCATGATAGCCAACATACCAAGAATTAAAACTACTAAATCAATTATCTCGCCTAAAAAACAAATTGAAAAAACCGTCTGTATATATAATTACTTTGCTTTCTTGAAATGGGCCATTGTAATTATATTTTTCATTTACAATTTAACTGATCATTATAACTCTTAAAATTAGTGATTCAAATTAACATAGCATTAGTCAGTTTGTTTGAACACTATAATTATCATTTTTAAATTTCCATCTAACTCCTCACAATGTTCCCTTTAGATACAGAAGGAAACATTTTATAATAGATAACACTATGATTTTTTGAAATGCTTTTAAATCTCATGTTTTGATGTCCTTAATTAATGAAGTGTTGAAGTGGAGATATGTTAACGTCATATATGTGGTTGCAGTGCAGATGCAAATGGGAATTAATATCATTCAAAATATGTTGTTGATATTTGAGATGGAAGGAGTATTATTCTCGTCATACACCAGAGATGAACCAAATTGTCATATTCAAAGAAAACCAGATTCAGAGTTTGGTGACAGGTCCTATTTTTTTAGGCATTTTCAGTTAGAAGTATTAAAATACTGGTTAAAAAACTATAATGTTTCAATATGGACATTAAATGTTACTAATAAGTACATTCAACAAGTACTTTAAAAAACAAATATTGATATAGGGGACTTCGATTTCACATGGGATAGGTCCCACTATCGTTTTCAAACAAAATTCAAAGCAGGGAGTACAATACAATTTTATGAGAAAAGGTTAAGTGATGTGTGGTCCCAATATGGAGATAAATATGATGAATCAAATGTACTGCTAATAGATACAACAAAGCCTACTTCTCAATTCGTCGGATATCGATCAAACCACATCTTGATAAAATCATATACATGACAAGAGAAAGATACTTGGCTTATGCAGGTTGTATTCCCCTTTCTCAAGACACTTCATCATATCAAAGAAAAACATGACTACATTTGAATCCTCAATAGAACATCAAGTTCATTGTGGTAGATGAAAATATTTTCTTTTAAATATTTGTTCACAAGTACATTCCCATTTTTCAATTGGTGAATCAATTTGTACAATTATATATATATATATATATATATATATATGTTAATTGACAATGATATTAATATACATTTTTATTACTGTTTATAGTTTATTTTACATGGATATTGTTGCACCATACAATTTTTTTTATACTGTGTAATTTTTTCTTCAAATTTGTATTATTAAATGAATTATTTGTAATTGAAATCATCTCATATGAGCCAATGAGGGACAAATCACTTTGTTGACTTTTATTTACTTACATGTATTGACCTCCTATATAAATGTGAAATTTAAATTTTAAAATAAAGCTCTGTGTAAATAAATATGCCTTTTGTACCTAAAACATTAGAATTATATACTTGATAATTAAATGAATTATTTGTAATTGAAATCATCTCATATGAGCCAATGAGGGACAAACCACTCTATTGATTTTATTTACTTGCATTTATTTGATACTTCTGTATAAATGTGAAATTTAAATTTTAAAATAAAGCTCCATTTAGATAAAGATGCATTTTGTACCAAAAAAAATAGAATAATATAGTTTAATGCTAAGTGGACTATTAGGTTAATGGAAGATGGTTCATTGGTGAATACATTTGAACTTTTTGAGCTAAAATATATTTAATTTCCCGATCCATAACTTATTGTAAATTTGTATACTTAAATCAACTAAAATTTTTAATTGCAATCATATCATATTAGAAACCAAGAAGGCACAAAGTCACTTAATGACTTTTTATTTCCTACAATAGATGGGTCATAGGTGAGTACATTTGAACTTTTTAATCTATAAGATATTTGATTTCTCAATCCATAACTTATTGTAAATTTGTATACTTAAATGAACTAAAATTTATAATTGCAATCATATCATATTAGAAACCAACAAGGCACAAAGTGCATTAATGACTTTTAATTGCCTTTAATATGCATTAATATGAGTGTATAAATCTGATATGTGATTTTTGAAATAAAAATCCATTGTAAATAAAGTTGTATTTCTTTAAAAAAACGTATAGTTAATTGATAATGAGTGTCAAGTGGACTATCCAATCTCATTGGAGATGTGCCATAGATGAATTATGCCTAATTGAACTTTTTGAATTGTAAGATGTTTGATTTCATTGCCCATAAGTTTTTCGTAAATTTGTATTTTTAAATAAATTGAAATCATGTCGTATAAGTGAATAAGGAATATAGTTATTTTATTGATTTTTACGTATTTATATGCATTAATATGAGTGTATAAATTAAATATATAATATTTGAAAAACTCAATATAAACAACAATGCATTTCTTCTAAAAAAACATATTATAATTTCATGGTAATGAATGTTAAGTGTACTATTTAGGTTAATGGGATGGGTTATAGATGAATGTAACAACCCTGGTTAAATAGATGCATAGGGATGATTAATTATAATTAATTTGATAATCTGACTGTCCTAATATATTTAGTTAAACAATAATTATTTCTTAATAATATTAATTAATTAATTATTTATTAATTACTTGTTTATATCTGTCAATGATTAATTAATTAATTGATTGACTCATTAATTAATTGAGTAATGAATTAAAGGGGTTAATAATTTTTAGCTTATTTAATTAAAGACTTACGTATGAGGGGGTGGGGAAGAAACATTAAATGGAGGGGATAAGATAATAAATAAGGGGATAAGGAAATTAATGAGGGGGAGGAGAGTCGATGAAGGGGAGATATGACAGGGAGGAGTCTTACGAGGAGGATTATCATTTTTGGAGGGGAAGCATTTTGGAGAGGGGGGGACTGGATTTTTGTTTGGATACTTTCTGGTGTGGAGAGTTTTGATATTGGGAGATTCAGTGAACCATTGCAGGGGCACCAGGTTGCTGGGGGTTTTGGGCACGGGGGACAGGATTCCTTTTGGTTTCCTGGAGCTAGGGAGACGGACAGGCTGCTCCTAACTGGCTGGTAGGTTAGTCGGTTTGGGCAGAGTTGGTCAGTGCATCAAGCTGGGCAAGGAAGAAGGGAAAGGAGCAGGGAAAGGAAAACCAGAGCAACGGGAATTAACATTAGAAGGAGGTATTTTTAATTATAAATTTGCTGAGTTATTTTCATGCTATGGTTAAATTTTAATTTCTGCTGAATATTTCTGCTTATTTGAAGCTCAATGAATTATTTACACACTCAAAGAATTGTATGTTTGAAATTAAAATTCTATGTTAGAAATGTTATGTATAGTTGTATGGATTTATTTTTTAGGCTTGTTTATTTATGGTCCCTACACATGGTATCATAGCTTAGTTCACAATAGGGAGCCTTAAGGGCCTACCCACCTACCCACCTAACCGCTTGTAATAAGGAAAATAACAGCTCCCAATGAAAAGGTGCTCTCGGAAAGATAGGTTCTTGTGAAAAGCCTTCATCCAAATACCTTCTCCCTCCATATGACCCACCAACCCTGCAATAACATGAATCCAACATGATGCAATGCCACTGACCCACAATATTGCAAAGTTGCAAAATAGACCTCTTCATTCATCTGACAAAATAATTCCAAAAGTAGACCATGTTGCATAAAGCACAGAGGTAACTTTAGCATCGGTCCAACTAAGACACTAATTAAAGCTTATTGATCCATGAAGTTTTAACAGCCCGTTATAGTGGAGTCTTTGTAGTGGTACATGTTGTCATTGCATTTTGGTTTTTAACTTTGTGCAGAACTCTTACACCAATGCATTTCAAGTGAACTTTATACTCATCCACAGGGCATGAAAGATAGAGAACGGTGTTGCATATTATGAATGAGATTGTACAGAAAAGAGCATTCCAAAACTATACAGTATGCAAAAGAGAAATAAATATAAAACCTATCTATTCACAACCTCCTTATTCCAATGTATCAAGAATCCATTCTCAATACCTGCTACAACAATTTATAGCAAATTCCAAGGCACTAACCAGAACTCTAGCTCATGGACTCCACTGTAGCCCTCCAAAGCTTGTTCATCCAACAAAATAAGGGAAGTCAACAACTAATATTGTTATAAGTGAGCTCTCAACAGAGAAATCCATTATCCTCAATAGGGATGGGATTCCTTGCTTGTTGTTATGAGGATGGATGTAAATATGGAGGAGAATCACATGACCCAATTATCTTCGAAATCAGCCCCATAAGAGACTAATCTCTTCTTATCAAGATAATGCCGAAGTCTCTTCTTATCAACCTGAGTCTACAATACCAAGAATTACATACAAACCAAAGGTTGAATGCCCAGGTGCCACGACCATGCACAAAACCAGCACACAAGTGCCCATGAGCCAGCGCCAGGTTAATGCGCCCAAGGACCGTGACCAAGCCACGAAAGGAAGGAGCCCACAGGCCTGTTCTTGCACCATGCGTCTGGCAAAAATAAATAAAAAAATGTCGAGCTTCGTGCCCAATCTCCAAACTAAGTCCATCGACTATTTCCCATGAAGCACATTCAATACATAACACATATCAAAGTGCCAAGTTGTCGAGAAGGAGGAGCCACGCCTGCACAAACACAAAACAATT